>BLXL01004840.1:0-21459 GCA_023170135.1 Acarapis woodi | reverse complement strand
AAAATTAAGCTTTTAAAAATTTTGACCAGAACATGATTATTACTTATGATTTGAAGAAGAAAAGGAAAAAAAAGAGCTTTCTAATTAGTATGCACAGATTATTAATCATAGCTTTAGAATCAAAATTTAACAAATTATAAAGCAATATTTTTGAACATAAACTTTGTGATGTGAAATGTAGCTGACCACTATCATATGATGTCTTATAATAATACGAATATACATTTTGATCCATTCTTCTCATTATATCTTTAGCTACCCTCATCTTTTCAAATATTTTCTCTTCGTTCGGGACCTGAACTTTAGGTACGTTAGTAGTTCTTATGTGGACAATATATGTGCCTTTACTTGAATCAGTTAAAAATGAGTTTATTACATTGTATTAAAGTCAATTGTGTGTGTACATTAAATAGGTAAAACAGTAATGTATAATACCTTTAGAAGAATTCAGATTATATAGTATACACATTGATACACTATTATACAATCCGATGAATGGTACTATTAAAATTGTGTCAATATATCATCTTCATGAGTTTTCTCTAACATCACTAATGGTCTTTATCATAAGTGATAAATTTTCACTTTTTTGATTTAACTATTTGTAATAAATAAAACCTAAGAATGAATTTGACCGAAAATATTCTTCACTATTATATTTTTTTAGCCTCATAGAAAAAAATTTATTTGAATTTAAATATATTTAAATAAAACCTAATACAATATGATGTTTGAAAATATAATTTATTTATTTTACTTGTATTCATCATTTTTAATATCCTGCTACTTAAATTAATCTAATATTTTCTTTTTCTTTGAATGATTAATTAGATAATTAAAAAATATTTAAAATATCTTTATTCACAGCAAAAAGTAAATTATGACTAACTATTCGTTTGGCTTGGATGTTTTTATTACAAAATTTAACTACAGTTATTTAGCTTTTGGATCATTCGCATTATTTTAAATTGGTTATTTAGTATCTAAAGTTATTTTCATATCAATTTTTTTGATTTTGTGACGTAATTATTTATTTATTTATTTTTTTTTTTTTTGTTTGACTGCATCAAACTTGAGAGGTGAATTAATCAAATAATTAAGATTCAAAATCAATAAAAGAAAATTCTATCTTAAGCTACTTCATTAAAAAATATTTACGTACTCTTTTTTATTATGAAATATATAATATCATATAATGCATAAAAATGTATAAAATCATATAATGATATGTATTTATATACAATTAATAGTTCTTTTGTTAACAAATTATTATTTACTAATTTAAGACATTTCTCTCTAATTTTTCCCAACAATATAAATGAGTGAATTTTATTTATAATTTTCGAATTCTCAATTATCGAATGCATTTAAATGCTATCCGAAACTGATCCATATTTGTATCTTTTTTTATATAATTATGAATATTTATCTCAAAAATTAAAGCATCGTGATAGTAGTAAATATTATTTATTTATTACTCCGAAAAAAAAAAATTCCAGTGGCGTTTTATAATTTAATTGGTTATTATTTTTTTTTATCAATAATATATATCATTTCAACAATATTTTTTGAGTCGAAAGTAAATAAAAAAAATAACAGATAAAGAAATTATTATTTCAGAATTAAATAAAAACTTATTGCTAAATATAATCGTTTCTTATTGATTAAAATTTGAACTAAATGCAAAAATCAATTTTTTTAAATTCACTAATAAAAAATAAGATAACAAATAATATTGAAATTTCTTTTAAATTTATCATGATTCGATTTGATGATAGATGAATCAATATGCTGGATTACAGACAAAAAAATTTTCCGATATTAAGACAATGGCGATGAATCCTAATGGAATTGCTTTATTTGAAAAAAATATTTAAATTACAGTCCATAAACTTTACCAATCAATAATTACTTTAATTAATTATAAGTTTAGCTTTTTTTTACAATAGATTTCAAGAAAGTAAATAAAAATTATTCAAATTAAATATTCATCTTTAAAAAAATACAAAATCATTTTTTTTATTCAATTCATAAGATAAAACTTACAGTTTTCTTATCCAATTAAGTTTGATTTATTTCGACCTCAATTTAGCAAATTTGAATTTTCGAATTTGATTTCAAATACTTCATAATGATAAAATAGAAACGATTCTAAATCATTTATTGTTTGAATAGATTAGTTTAAAAAATTGTAGATAATAAATCATGAAAATTATTTGAAGTGTTTAAATTTAAATCTTTTTGTTACACATTTTATGCTTACTTTAAAGGCATAATTAGTTAAGGCGATTCTAATTATTGATGGTTAATAATCTTATAAATAAATAATTTAATTTTAAAACTCGCTTATGTTCCACCTAAAAAACAATCTTAATTTTTAGTTTGCAGTTTAAATTATAAATTTCAAAATTTTTTTGATGTAACTGATTTTTGCCAATAAATTTATCAATAAATTTTAGAAACTAACCGTTAACTAATAAAAGAAAAAGAGAAAGCATAAACATCTAAACTTAAGACTTTAGTCACAGTTTTATAAGTATATATCAGGTAATTAGTCATTTTAAAAAACGAAAATTTTTATTTTCCAACAACTCATCTAAAAATTTTGTCGTTTTTTCATAGATATCATTTATACATAAAAAAAAATAATATAAGACGAGTGTGAGCATTTGACAATCTAATATGTATGAGAACGATTTAAACATTTTTTTTTGGAAAAATTTATCTTTTTAAATTTATTTTAAACACTGCAAATTGATATCTTTTATGTAACTTCAATTATCTTTTGAATTTTCTAAACAAATTTTTGACATTTGATATCATTGATTTTGCTTAAAATTTTGATCGATAAAATTTAAATAGAAAAGATTTTTGAAGGAAGAAAAGTGATTTTTTTTTTGTATTTTAATCTATTCTAATAGAGTATATATTAGGTTGTCCAAGTGCATAAGATTAATTTCAAATTTACTTTAAACAAATCCTAGCGATCTGATTTTAATGAATTAAAAATTTGAAAATCTTTGTTACTTTGTCAAATAATAATAAGCACTTTAGTCTATTTGATATATGTACATACAAATCTAAACATATATTGATTTGTGCTATTTAATAATTATAAATTAGTTGACTACATTTCACATCACAAAGTTTATGTTCAAAAATATTGCTTTATAATTTGTTAAATTTTGATTCTAAAGCTATGATTAATAATCTGTGCATACTAATTAGAAAGCTCTTTTTTTTCCTTTTCTTCTTCAAATCATAAGTAATAATCATGTTCTGGTCAAAATTTTTAAAAGCTTAATTTTTATATCCGCAACTTGATGATATATTTTTGAGATAAAATAATGATGATCGAATGTGAATGCCTTCACCTATTTATAATCAATCATTGAACATTTGCTTTTTTTTTTATTTTATTCAAAGATTGCTTTAGATTTGTTTGTGAATTTTTTTTTCAAAAATATTGAAGTATTCTTAAAGTTTAATTCTTTGATCAAGAAAAAAATTCATTGTTGTTATCAAGTCAAGATGAAGTTCGAGAAAATTTTTAATCAAATAGTCATTTTAAATTGTTTTTTAGTTTAAATTTTATCTGAAATATTTTGAATTTTTTTCTCTAATTTTTGAATTTCAATATGTTGAAAATTAACACATTTTTATTCTTAAAGAATCCTTTTACCTGTTTTTTTTCTACAACGAAAATTTATCTTTAAAATTATTTAGTGCACGACGAATAACTTCATTTGCAATTGAAAAAAAAAATCTAATTTTAGACTGATCAAGGAATAAAATATAGATTTAGATTAAAAAATGATCTCGATTTCTAATTAGCTTCAGTAGACTCGTTGTGAACTCCGTTTCAAAAATACTAATTAGCCAAATTGAAGATCGCATTCGAAAATCTTATTATTTTTTATTTTTGACCACTTTTTTGACAGATATAAATTTCATTGCAAAAGATTTATTCAGAAAACAATTAATTTAAAAAATTTGAAAAAACGAATAATTTATGGGCTAAGAATCGTAAAAAATTGTCTAATTCGAAAAATTTTAAATAACTAAAAAATCACCTTTATCATGTTATTTCTTGTGATATATCAGATTAGAGACCTTACTGCTAACTAATATAATTTTTAATTTGATGAGTTTTTTATTCAATGTTCAACGAATTTCATAAAGAACGCCAAAAAATGTTTTATTTGAGATTTCTTTAATGTTTGAAGAAAGTGAACATTATATTGAATTTGCGCGAGAACGTTTTTAATACAATCAATACAATATAAGTGCTATAAAAAAGAAAAGAATTCAAATGTGGTCGCGAATAATTGATCGAATTATTTTTATTTTATTTTTCTTTGAAATAGAAGGAGTTGTTAATTAATTCGAAAAAGTTTGACGCAGTAAAGTTGAAAAAAAAAAAAATATTATTCTTTTAATAATTGTTAAAAATAATGCTATCTAAGAAACATGTAACCAGTCTTTTCAAATATTTAAACACTTAAAAATTATATATTTTAAAAGATTTTTATCTTTAATACTTTATGGGACAACTATAAATCTATTACATAAAAAAGTCTATACAAATAGTTTGTTTCTTGCAAAGAATAAATGTCAAGATTTTGTTTTAAAATTCATTAATGTAATAGACTTAAATCAAAATAATCGATAGTGATAATTAATTTTTGTATATTAATATTTTTTTTAGTTTGATGATCAATTAAAATCTTTTTATTTTATATTTTTTATGTCAAAAACATCATTTACCAAAAAGGTTTCAATAAAATAAAATAAAATATAATTTTTAATTTTTTAGATAAATAAATGGTTTTACTAATTATGATATGAAATTTTCAATGGTATGATAATAAATTTTATATTCTAAGCACCTATTTTATTGATTTGTAAAATGATTTTGAAAAAATACTAAAATTTATATTACGTGATAAAATTTTACATTTTTTTCACTTAGATTTTTTGATATAGTTTTCATATTTGAATTTCGGGAATAAATTTATATTTAATCTTTAAATTCACCATTTTTTAGATTTTTTAAAAAAATATTAAATCATTTGATTTATATATTTTTCTACAATAATTTATAATAACTTGAGTCAAATTTTCATTTTTATCATAGGCTTTAGTTATTAAAATTCTTAAGGCATAAGTCTTATTAATCAAAATTCTTGAAGGAACTTTTTAACTAAATAAAATTTCAATTCAAAAATCAATATTTCAATCGCAAAATAACTTAATAATTTAGAATATTCATGTTATATTGCATAGATTTGTTGAAAGTTGACTCTAATGATCATATTTAATCGTTAAATATTATCATAATTATAAGCCACTTGCATTAATCTAGACCAACTATAGAAATTTATTAAAAAATTGATAGCAGCAGATTTAAATTAAAATAACATTAGTGGAAAGTTTATAATCTAATAAGTTAGTTGATTAAATAAGAAATACAATTATAATGAAAATATTTTTTTTTGTTTTTACATTTAGAGCTCATCTCTTACTTGTTAAGCATGTTGACAATTTCGTTTTCGCAAGCTAGATCACAAACTTTTAGTCTTAATAAAAAAAATTTGAATTTGATATGCTTCTTGCAAATTCATAATAATAAAAGTTCAAGATTAATTCCATAAATCAATTCTCAACAAAATATAAGAAGAAATCATTATAGTAGCAACTCAGATTACAAAGTATGGTGAATGATCCTAATCAATGATTATTAAGTTTTCAAACTAAGCGAAAATTTATTTAAACAATATGATTAATAAGAGTTCAAAATTTAGCTTTAGATTATTTAAATGCGCATTAAATCTTTTGTCTACAAATAAGTTTGAAATAAAGAAGGCACATTTCTCAAATTTACTTTACTAAATCAATTAAAGACATTTTTGATTAGATTTGTTCTGATTTTTATTGAATATTTCCATTAATTTTTAAGATTTTCGATTAATAAATATTACAAATGGTAAAAAAAAAAAAAATTCAATTTAAATAATCAATAATTTGAAAAAACTATTTCAAACTAAATGCTTTCAATAAATAAATTAGTAAAAATTTTTATGAACGAAGAGAACTTTCTTTGTTTTAAAAAATTATTTTTTTAGAAAAAGTATATGATTGATTGCCTAGGAATAATTTACAATCTTAAATTCAGTTTTAGATATTAATTTAAATTTGAAAAATGAAAATATATATTCGAAATTTTTTTTTATTGGTGAAAAAAAAATCAGAATACGATTCATTCCGAAGAATTTGTGATGAACATCTAATTGGAAAAATTTGTGAAAAAATGCATAAAATATGACATTTCATCATATTTTATTCGTATAATATTTAATCTGAATCTATGTTGTTGCCATTCAAAGTTTAAAGGTTTCTATTTTAAGTCAAAAAAATTTAAAAAATGGCAAGCATAAAATGTTATTAAAATTTCATTAAAACATAAATTGCATATTGTATTTGATTTTGCGATCATTTCAAAAAAGAATCACTTTCTACATAATGATGGGCAGTCACAATGATAAAAATTGGAGAAACATATTGGGTAGGAATTTGATTACTTGAAAAATGTGAAATAAAAAAAAAAATTATCAAAAATAAACTAAAAATTGATAAATAATTATACATAATTGCTGCGCATGAAACGATTTCTTTTAAACTTATGATCTTAGGTGTATGATGTGTAATTGAAATCATTTGTTTTGACTTAAAATTGAAAAAAAATTTGCTGTGCTTAAAGAAATAATAGAAATTTTATTAGTTTGCAAATATCTATTAACCTAATCAGGTTAAAACATTATTTTTCTAAATTTTTTAAATTTATAATTTGATCAATTTCTCAATTAAAATTACTATTATTTTTTTATAAGTTATTGATCACAATTGAAAAAAACAAAAAAAAAGTTGATAGATGTATCCGGATGTACCAATCTTGAAGAATAATTAACAGGAATTTTATTAAATTTTAAAGATAGAAAATTTAACCAGTAATAGAATATATAAGACATGAAAAAAATTAGTTTTGTAATCGACGAAAATTTATGAATCATAACTTCGAAATTTAAAAATTGACTCGATTAGAAATGAAATGTTTTTTTTTAATTGAAAAAGTTTTTGTTTAAAATTTTTCGATTAATTTGCTTTAATAAAATCTAAAAAATTTTATTTTAAAGAAAAAAAATTTAAATAAAAAATTCCTATCAAATTCAACAAGATGCAGGATTTTTTTTACATTTCGTAACTAATATTTTAAACTAAATTGTTAAGTTTCAGAAAAGTAAAGATGCATATTCGAAATTAGGGTAAAATTAAAAAAAATTACTCATCTAATCCATCATAAAAATCTATCACAGTTGTGGACAGTAAAGTATTGAAATGTTTACCATGTCATCAAATGAAATGGTAAAAATTTTAAATATATTATAAAAACTAAAAATGACTAAAAGAAGAATAAAATATAAATTTTTTTTGAAACATTTATTCAAAATGTCTATTGTCTATTATTTTAATTAGTTCAAACAGAAACCAATTTATGCTTAGGTTTCCTGATAATTTAAAACAATTTATTTTCTAATAATCTGTAAAAATAGTTCTTTTCTTTGCTTGTGCTGCTTTTACTTGATTTATATGATTCATTCTTTGCCTCATTCTAAAATAACCGACTGTCTATTTTTCATCGTTATGATAGCCGTTTTTTTTGTCATTTAAGAATGAAAATTCTTTTTCCTATATTTTTCGAAATACTCTTTTATGTATTTTAATAAATCTTTGTTGATGAAGGATTGAAAATTCATTTATTAAATATCCAATTTATTAGTTAAATAATTAATTATTATTTTAATTTCGTAAAACTTATTTCGAAAACTCACTTAATTAGATAATTTATAATTTTGATGAATAAATTTTACAGTTTTTTTTAAATCAAAATTATTAATTTTTTGAATAGTTTTTATAAAACTAAGTCTGTCAGTAATTTATTTGAAGAGAAAAAAATTAAAGGAGTGAAAACAAATAATTTTATATTGAAAATTTTTCTTCAAGACAAACATCAAACTGTTTTTGATATAAACTAATAAGAAAAGAAATTGAAATCAAAAGAGATAGCCATAAAATTAATAGAAATTCAAAATGTAAACAAAAATTTTAAGAAAATTACAAAAACAAACTTTAATGCTATTCTCACTGATTTTATACCTAGAAAAAAAGGATAAAATTAGAAATTTTTTTGTAAACGAAAAATTGTTATTGATCCTGAATAAGTTTTTCAATTAAAAGAAATAATTGAAATAAGATTAGTTAACATGTGCTACGAAATTACCTAAATAATTTTTGATTAATGGAGAAAAAAAACAAAACAAGAAAATTCTTCTACAACTTTAATGAATAATAATTATCAAGATAAAATAATCACCACATTTCACAATTTTCCTAAAAAAAAAACTGAAGTCAGATTATTTATGAATCCAATTTATGATAAGAGTATTTTTCGTAAATTTATCTTGAAATCATTTGCTAAAAAAAATGTCTAAAATTATGGTCTTTCAAAATTTATTGCAACAATTTTTAATCAGCGTTTTCCAAAGAAGAATCTAATTGATGACCATATGATTTGGGTATAAATGTAAGATGTCACACTTGTATTATTCGAAAATAATAATATTATTTTATTCTAATTCTCTTTTATCAGTTCAAAATTGGAAAAAATATAAATTCAATTTTTTTTTAGTTTAAATGTTTTATGGACTTATAACTAATAAATTTTATCTTGGCTTTATTCATTGATATTTTTAAATTATAAAAAAAAAAAATCAAAGAGTTACTTTTGTAAAAGAGCTCATATTTACACAAGATCGTTAATAATTGTCAATCATCTATTCTCAATGATTTAATTTTTACTAAAAATTTATTTGATATCTTTTCACAAATAAATATCAAATAATGTAAAAATATTAACTGTAGTAATATAATTTTTTAGCTTTTGAATTATCAAAAAATAAAATAAAAAATAAAGGCATGAATGCTTCATCAAAATTCAAAGTGAAAAATTCAAACCAGAAAAGATTTTGAAAATTTTAATACGACAGCTCAAGGATTTTTTTCAACAAAAATAAATTGTTGTCATTAATCACTTCTAACCGCTTTTTCGAATATTATTATTAGTTATGAAAAAATTCGAGAACAGTTAAAAGGGTATGCAGATAGAAATATTTTTAAATCTATATAATTGATTATTTATTTTTTATTCAAATTTTTAATTTATTTTTTTCTTAAACTTTTTATGCCTTTCTACTTAATTTTAACGACGGAAATTAAGAAATTAATTTAAAAAATTTTATTTTTCTCAATTCTAAAATACATATAAAATTTAACGTAAATTTTATTTAGAAGACACCAAGAGAAGTTTCATTCAAGCGCTTAGTAAAGATTATTTCATTTTTATATTTAGTATTTCTAAATTTTTGCGACATGTCTTTTTTGTTTTTTATTTATGGTATATTTATGATATATTTTTTTTATTTAAATATTAGTGATCTTTGGCAAATTGCAAATATTTATAATTTTTATAAAATTTAAAGAAATGATCTTTTTTAAAATAATTTCAATTTGACAAAGCGTATGAATTTTTATTCGTTGAAGACTAATATTTAGATTTTAGTTTTTAATGAGTTTAATTATGATTTTTTTAGATATTGCGAAAATTTTTCATAAGGTCGATGTAAAAATTTAAATTTTTTTTTTAAAAAAAAAAATCATTTGAAACATTTGAAAAAAAAAATAAACTATAAAAATACAAAGTGAATATGAAAAAAAAGATTTTTTCTTAACTTGAATTTTAGGCATTTTAAAAAATTGTGATCAAAATTATTAATCTTTTTACAAAAAATTTTTAAATAAATTAAAAATAAAAAAATTCAATGCTTAAATAAAAATTAAAAATATTTTTTTAAAAATATCAACAAGTGAAAAAATATTTACATATTTTAAAACAAAAATTTTTTTTCTAAGAATTTAGTTATTAAATCAAAGTATTAAATATGCAATCTTTTTTTTAAGAGTACTGAAAAACAAAAAATTAAATTAATTCGCTAAAATTGTTGATAATAGCTTAATAATAAAATTTTTATATTTTAGCCTAATAATATTGAAACTGTTTACTTCTCTTGCTCCATATTTATTTTTTTATACTAAAAATGCAAAGGAAAAAGCTAAATCGATAATCAATGTGGAGTAGACAAAGACTCTTTTTTTTTAAATTTCAATTTATAATTGATTTCTAATTGAATACGAATATCGATTTTCAATATATTTTAAAATGAATTGAAAGTAATTGATTAGTTGAAAATACTGATATTGATTCATGACTTTTGTGCTAATGTTTAAATGATTAATATTTTCAAATAAATACGGATTAATTGTAGCGAATTTGTCGCAAGCTTTTGATATTGTTTGAATCTGAGTTGATTGTAAAAATTTTATTGGAAAAATCGAATACAATGATTGATCAATTGACAATGAAGATCCAAAGATTTGAGAAAAATATGGATCGAAATATGCTAAATTGTCATGGGTTTTAGAGAGCAAATTTTTAGAATTCAAAATACGGCCATTAGATGAATTACTAAGATGATAAAATTTATCTAAGGATAAAATTTGACTGTTAATTGAATTCTCAGATTTATCAACCAATAGGTTTTGATTGTTTTGCCCACTAATTGTTGAATCAACATCTAAAGCTGATTGCACTTTTAGATGATTATTTATAAAAGTATTTCTGATACAATCGGTTTTGATACTTTCATTTTTGAAAATTCTGTTATTTGATGTTCCAACTATTTTTTTTAAATTCAATTGACTCGCTAAATTTTCGTTACAATACATTTCAACTATTGTTCCATTCAAATGATGAACAGGTTTAGAAAAATTATTAGAATTAGTATCTTGTGTACCGTTTGCATATTTATTTAAAAATTCAGTTGACGAACTATCAATGGTTGAATTAGTCGATGTGTTGGTTGAATTAGAAAATTTCCAATTCAGTTTGCTTAAATTTTTTAGATTTTCAAAACTCTCTTGACTACTAGGGGGCAATTTTTTTTTAACTTTCAAATTATTAGTAAGAGATTGATTACTCGATAATTTATAATGTTGATTTAAAGATTTTCGTTCGATTATTTTTAATTGATCAAATTGAACGTCGTCTTTTTGATTTTTTTTAGATTGTTTTGTTTTACGAGGGCCTCTTTCCTTTTGAACGGCTATTATCAACAAGAAAAAAAAAAAATAATGAGAAGATTTTCATATTGTCATGTACAAAAAAAAAAATCTTATGGAGAAGCTAAAAAGAATATAAAAAATTCAGAAAAGTATTTCGATTATGATTTCCTCAGATTATATTTTTATTTGCAATTAGTAAAATTTTAATACAAAGTTTTTAATCTCAAATAATATAAAACCCTATTACATATGTGACAAAGAAAATTTTTTTATAAATTTTATTTAAAATAAATATGTAAAAACTGTGCTAAAAATTAAAGCGAAATATTGATTTAGAAAAATTTCAAAAATTGATTAATAGGTGATATAAAAGAAGATAATATGCAAAAAGGAAGCGAAATTTCTCTAGAACACTAACATATATTTTTCAAAATAGCGAATTTTCAGATTTTTTTCATGTATTTCTTTATATTTTTTTATCTATTTACTTTTTATTTGAATTTCCAAAAATTTTAAAGATTTGAAAATATTTGATTTTTTTGATTCGAATTGGGTTTCTAAATGTGTTCAAATATTTGTCTATTTTATATTAAATTAAAAAAAAATTTGGTTGATAATTCAACTTGAGTTTGTATGATAATATTTTGCATTGATTGAACCAATCAAATCTTTTTAAATTTTCTAGTTGACTCTTACTTTGATATAATTTTATTTTTTCTTTTCGTTTTTTCGAATTTTTATAAGTAAAGTTTTGGTGAATTCTTAAATTATTGTTTACTAAAGATTTTCTATGCTAAATAAAAATATTGTCATGTTATTTGATAACATATTTTTTGTTAGTGTTTTTTTTTTTCAATTCATTTTAATAGCCTAATTGTAATTTTTATTGCGTTTTTAAAAATTTAAACATCTTTGAAAATTTTTTTTAGTCAAGCTTTTCAAAAATTTTCATGTTCAACAAAATATGATTTCGTGCAACTTTAAAATGATAATTTCTAAGAAAACTGAACCCGGAATGTAGATACTCCACATTAATAAAATAAAATATAATATAATTTGGACACGAAATTTCCACAATAAAGTTAATACACATTTTGTTAGATGCAAAAAAAAACATTTTTATAAATTAAAAAAAAAAATTTTTGCATTTGAAATTTTATTTACATAACTTGGAATATAATTAACTCAATTTGTTAAGCAAAGATTTAAATTAAAAAGAAATTGAAATAATAATTTGATAATGATTTCAAAGATTAATTATTCAATATCAATTTACTGTTCAAATTGATAAAAAAACCAAAAAATCTCAAGTAATTCAGGAAATCATATTGAAAAATATTTTATTTTTTATAAATGATCTCTATCAGTCAAGAAAAATAAGACGAATTATTGAACATTTCACGGTGTTTGATTTCAGTTATATTTGTTGAAAAAATAAAAATCTTAAATTTATGCTTTCGAAGATGAAAATTTAGCGAATTTTTATTATTAAATTTTTATCTAACTTTTCAAAACAAAATATGAGTTCACAAATTAATTCAATTTTCGTATAATATATCTTTTATTCAATCCGTGCTAAATAATCACCTAATAGACATAATATATTCGAATGACCTCACGTGATTTATGTTGATTTGGGCTAATCAAAAATAATCATAGAATATGTCAAAAAAAGTTCAAATTTTCAAGTTTCGAACAAGACTTTTAGTTTAATAATTAAATTTAAAGTATCCAATACAATTGAATAGTAGGTTGAAAAATTCTTTCATTTTTGCCATTGATATAAAGATTGAATTTTTTTTCTAAATTTGTTTATCGGGATTATCTCTTCCCTAAAATCGACATAAATTCAATCTTAGCGATCAAAAAATAATTGCGGTTCGAATGTTTTTTGCTTAATAGACAATCGATCATAAAATGTGCATGATACAATTAGTTAACAATTGTGATGACTTTTAATCTCGAATTAAGTTTTTATCTTATTCGAAATTATTCTGTTAAGTAAGCATTCTTATAGTAGGAATTTAGTGATCACTATCTTCATTCAATACTTTTATGAAAGTAAAAATCATGATTCATGACTATTCAATCAATTTTCCGATAGATTACAATCTGTAGAAAACTGACTTTAAGAATCTCCTTAGTATCTAATTACTCAAAATTACAAAGTGTCAACAATTAGAACATGTTTTTAATAAAAAAGAAAAGACAAATTTTTTTATTGAAATTAAACAAAATGACTTCATCCAAAAAAAAATCATTGTGCTTTTGAAGTCTTTTATTGTAAAGTAATTTGATCCTGATTTAAAAAAAAATGAGGAAGTCAAAATTGAGAATATTACACATACCGAATTTGTTCATTTGGACCGAAAAACATTTAATCAACCTGCAAGAAGGACACCAATTTCTTCTTGTTTTATCAATTATGCACCTATTTGTACCTACTAATAAAATAAAGGAAAAAAATATTAAAAAAATGAATTATATGGTTTGTGTAAAAATATTCTGTTAAAAAGAGTGCAAAAATTTATTCATAATACACTAAATAATATTATAAATGCTTGAAAAAAAAATTATCATTCACAAAAGTATCAATTGAAAATTGAAAGCATTGCATCAAAAGATAAAATTTTTATAAAAATAATTTTCAATTGATATAGAAGATAAATCTTAGAATAGAATCACAAAAAAATAATTAAATTCCATTGATGTCAAAAGAGAATAAAATGTTGAAAACATTAAAGTTGTAAATGGTTTTAAAGTAACTTGCATTAGATAAACATTCGTTGAAGAATATTTTCCATAAATTAATATTATGATTATGAGCTATGATTTCTAAAGTTGCCAATATAAAACCTATCTGTATGGAAAAAAAATTAATTGCAAGACTAGTAGTACTCTATTGATTATCATAAATAATGCTCAGTTAAGAATTATTCAGATTTGATCAGCTTTTATTTCACTGCTTAATAAATATTATCTAAAATATTATATCTTCATAATTATTATCTCATATAGTGTTTATCGCTATATCTTTAATAATGTTGTTTTGGGAAGAATAAAAGTGATGAAAACTTATTTCAAGAAACCTTAAACATTCTACATTATTTAAGTAGAAAATTTTTTGACTTGAGAAGCTTAATTAAAATTAAATTTGATTATGAGATTTTTTTTAAATTGAGAAGTATTTTTTTAAATGATTCTTACTATTTTTTATAAGAATTGTTTGAAGAGCACATAATTTTTAACATTATATTTTTTATGTTCTAAAAATTATTAATGATCTAAATTTTATTACAATTATATATATCGAAAAGTACTGTCGACGATAGAAATCATACGTCATAATAAGCCAAATAATTAAGAACGATGCTTGCATAAAAAAGAACGTGCAATTATTTGTACTGTATGATAGGTGATAAAAAAATATTAGTTAGTTTAATCATAATTCTATTTCCTCTTCCTTATTATATTCTGATTTTCTTAATTTATAATTATTTTAATAAAATAATATTTTATTTAGATTTCAAATTTTTATAATTATAGCTTATATATACATTAAAAATTATTTTAAATTTTTAATATTATGTAAATAGGAATTTAAGATATTTGAGAGTTTCATATTTATTTAAAATTACATAATTGAATATGTTACATGAAATTAATTTTGAACATCTCTATATTGAATGTAATTGTTTAATGAGATCAATTTCAGCAAATTTTTTTTCGCCCATTTTGCAGATATATTAATTAAAAGTTTCAAATATTATTTGTTTAGAGTTAATAAATAATTGCTCAAATAGACTAATTTACAAATATAATACATATTAAATGATTGTATAAAATTTTTTTCTTTTCTTGGTTAGAACCAGACTTATATAATCGAAATTATTGACACATTGAACTATTAATTTATTCTAATTTAGAGTACATACTTTCTTGACAATAGTTTTGACTGAAAATGAAAAGATTAATGTTAGGAATTTCAAATATATAAATATTAAGGAAACTATAGATAAAATAATCTATTCATAATAGTCTAATAGACATTATATTTTTAAATAATATCAGGCTAAAATGAAAGAAAATCGTTTTTTTTTTTGGTGTAATTTACTTTAATATTATTTCTATCTTCATTTCTTGATTTCAATGTTTGAAAAAGAAAAAAAATAAAATTAGAATTACAATATTTTTCAAAAAAACCTTTTACTCTTGATTTTAATTTAAATATTTAAAACCGTATAATTCATTTTTCAAAAGCTAAAATATTTCAATCGACTATTATTTAGATGAATCACTCATCATAAGCATTATTCTAATTTGTTAAATTTATAAATTCAAAAATTGAGGTAATTAGATTTAAATGACAAATATAATGAGTCGAAATCATATAAAATGAAAGTGAAATTCACCCTTTGAACTATTCTGCTTAAGTTTTAAATTTAAATCGATCTTTTTGTAAATTTAAAAAAAAACATTGCTAAGCTAAAAAATTATAAAGATTGCTAAGTCACTTGAAATTTAAATTAGAATTTTCAATTTTTCAAAATTTAATTCCTTAATATATAATAAATAAATATAAAAAATACTAATTCAATTTGAATCAATCTTAAGGCATCTCAATCTCATATTTGAAATTAAAATAAAAAAGGATAATCAATTAATAAATTAATGAAAAAATAAAGAAAATAATATTAATATCGTTTATTCAAATTTTGAGTCAAGGTATGATTTTACATCTGAATTTCGAAAATACATCGAATTCGACAAAATTCTGAATAATCATCATCTGTCGATGTTGTAAATTGCATCTGCAAATTTTTAATTAGATTTAAGATATATTGATTAATTTGTATTTAATATAATCTTGTTTGAAAAATATTTAAATCATGCAATTATGGGAAAAATTTTAATTTTTAGTAACTAATTTAGCTACTTTCTAAAAATCAACAATTAATTCATCAAAAAAACTATATTTTTAAATGGAAACTACAATAAATGTCAATAAACGTAATTCAATCAACAATCTTGAATTGTATAAATTAAATAACAAGCCAAATATAAAATTAAAGTTTTTAAGATGGTGATTGCTAATTAAGTATTTACTTAAAATTGTTTATATATCTTCTGATGATGAATTTACAATAATTGTACTAAAAATCTTATCAATTATTTTTCAATTTACTGGCAATCAACTAAGTTCAAGTTATTCACTTAATATTTTTTAATTTTTTCGCAATCTTTTCTTCTAAACTAAATCGTGAAATTTGAAGTTTTTTAATTCGAAAACCATTGAATTCATTTTTAACCTAAAAGTGTATCAAATTTAAAGAAACTAATCAAAGTAAATAAATAAATTTTTATTCTTTGTTTGCCGAACACTTATCATGATTGTCTGAATTAAAGAATATTCTTTTTATAAAAAATTTTGACTTATATATTATCAAGAAAAAAATCTTGTAGTAATTTAGCATTTCATTTAAAAAATATATTATGATTTTGAATTACATAATTTTTGAATCAAAATAATTTATCCTCATTTATTTAATAAGATTTTAATTTTGAATTTATAAAAATTTAAAAATTGCGATTCAAAATTGAAAAGATTTTTATTGACATTTACCATTTAATCAAGACATTTATTATCAATAAAAAATTTACTTACAAATGCATTTGTATTTCACATTTTTTCGAATGCTCCTTTTAAAGAAACAAGAACAACCATCCTAAAGTTGGGCATAGAATTTTTAATTAATTATTTTTCACTCTTGATTGATCACAAAGTGAACTTAAAATTTGATTAATGAATCACATGCAAATAGCTTACACAAGTATATTTTCCATAGTGTCTTCCGTATGCACGATCTCCACAAACTGAACAATCAACAGGAATCGGCAAATTGCGACCCATTTTTATTTTATTATATCATAAAATTATGAAACCTTTAAATTTTTTCTAGTTACACACCCAAAGGTTTAGCATCAACTGTGCCCTAAAATTAATCGAATTAAACTATTTATACTTGCTAAATCTTAACCTTATCTAGTATCTTGTATAAAAAGATAAATGGATTTTTATTTATTGAAAAATTGATAAAAAAAATTTAAATAGCTAATAAATTAAACATTAAAAAGAATTAATGGACTTACGTGCGCAAATATAGATATTGTGTCAAATAAATTATTGGATTTTTTTGTAGTGCAAGTTGATATTTGTAACTTAGCTTATAAGAGGAGACGATCACAAAAAATTGATTATTGACTAATGAATAATTAATTATGCAATTGAGACCGTAGTGGTCTTTTCAAAATAAAATAAATTCAATTTCAAGTTTTTTCAAATTTTTTTGCACTTTTTTGATTTTTTTTTAATTTGAACCATATAAAGATTTTCATTTGATACTTAAGTTTTAAGTACTTAAATTTAGTTTTTTTAAAAGCTTTAATTGATATAATATTTCTAAAATTTTTAAAAAATTATAAAAAATCTGTGGAAAATGTTTTTTTTTTTCGCTTGAATGCTATTTGTAAATTTCTATAACTATATATCAAAAATACATATAAAATGGATGGAAAAAAATTAACTTAACAAGTTAAATATTGTATGTTTGCTTTTGATAGCCTAAGATTTTACTATCTCGCTTTTACTTTCTTTTTAGTAAATAGACATCAAAATTGTGGTTATAATATTAAGTGATATGAATGATGGATAAGGTGCGAACATTTGAAAAGCTTCTTAATTGTTTTTTAAAAAAAAAAGAACTTACGTTTTAATGGACTTTCAGTCAAACATTCGATTAAAAACTTGATATGCTAAACGTTTAGCTAAATGTGGCTAATAAAATATTCTTTTCAAGTTTTCGAAATCAATTGATTTTTCTTTATTTTGAAATCGTTGCTCAAAATTTTAAGTTATTCAATTGAATTTAAATTGAGCGTAATCAACTAACTAAATATTGGTTAAATATAGCATTTATACATGCTTTACTTCGAAAATTTAAATTTTCTCTTGAATGAATCTTCAAAGCCAGTGTGATTTATTTTTTGAGTGATTTTTGAAAAGTAATGCATAATATAAAAGATTTTTTGATTTTAGTATCACTATTAGTTAATTATCGACTTTTAATTTTTACTTCAAATGGTGTTATTAATTTATAGTGTTTTACTAACGAAATAAAATCAAAATTAATCTACAACTCGCAATCATTAATTCAATCATTGATTATAAGTCACGTGTTACAAACTTTATTTTCACTTTGAATTTTTACAGATTCATTTTTATAATTATTTATATTTGATAATTTCAATTTTATTCATATATTTAGACAACATAGAACAAAATATTTGAGCATTGGTTTTCAAATTTATAATCATCAAATGAATAACTATTATTTTTCAAATTAATTAGATTTATAGAAAAGAGGTTTTCTTTCTGAGATGTCTCTTCATTTTGTTCAAGCAGGCGCTGAAAAATTAAATTAAAAAAAATTTCATTATTAATTATAAGGCTACACAATGACAGAATGTTCAAATGAATATAAGTTAGAAATTAAAGACTTATAAGATCAATCGACAAAGCTTTTTTTTTTACACATAGTATATATAATTTGCGATCTTTTAAGTTTACATAAAAATAATTCTAATATCATTATGATTTGCAGTGCACAAAGTCTAGTTACTTTATAAACAAATCAAACGCATTTGAAAACGAATTAGTTTTTTGTTTTAATTTTTCTCTAATAAGATTTACAATTATCGTACATCATTCGTTAATAATTTAGATTTTTTTTCCTTAAATATGTTTAAAAATTTCAAACTTTGAATAAGTCTTTTTAAATAAACTTGAACAGATTTGAATTATCATCAAAATCCAATACTTATGTTTTACACTTTATATATTATCGAAAATAAGCCGTTAAACTTAAATTTAGAGAAAAAAAATATATTGATGGTACCGTTATTTGACAAGAAAGTTTTTGAAGCAAAAAATTTAATATAATTAACTATACAATTAACTTAATTTTTAAATATTCGAATATTCTTGAAAGGTGAAAGATCTAAAATCCAAAAGTGGACAATTATTTGTTTTTAAATATAGAATTAATTGACAATTCTAACTAATGATTGCTTAGTTTTGATAATTTCGAATTGCATTGTTCCAGATTTAATTTTAACAAATTAAGTTCACGTTACTTGAACCTTTAGATGACTGGTGCTAAAATCTTTTGTACTAAGACTTCGAGCATTCTTTGCCACAATCTTAACTTAGAATTTCCAAGATAAATTTACATTCATTTAGCATATAACTGCTTATTACCTTGTTTAGTAAAAAATCAAGAAGCGTCTAATGATTTTTGCTATTAAAACTATTTCAAAATAGTGAAATATATACCCTTTTGGAAAACTTGACTCATGAGTTTTGTTCTTACTCTTTGCTAAGAGAAAAATTCTCGTTCAGATATTCTTCGTCACTAGACACTACTCTGAAAATGATTGTTTGATAAATAAATTCTACGACAGATATTAAAGCTCTAAATAAGTTTTATATTCAATGAATATGATTAATAAAATTTGAAGATTCGAAAAAAAAAAAATAAGATAAAAATCTTTTGACACATGAACAAGATGAAAATCAGTCTTAGGATATTAAAGATTTTACTTTTTTTTTTTGTTAATTGAGTTTTTATTTAAAAAAAAAAAACAAATTTTCGACTTTTATTGAGTAATTTTGACATTTTATTTCGTTCTAGAAGTTTTAATTTTAAATTTTCTCTAAAATTTGAAACTTAAAAATTCGTCCACTCTAGCACACTTTGACCGATGAGCTCTATCAATTGTTTTTATTACATTTCGAATATCTTAAAAAAATTTTTTTTTTGTTTTATACAAATCTTTATAAAAAAAAGTAAGAGGGAACTGGCATACTTATGTAAATCATAATTAGCAAAAATTAGAATCGTAGACTTGTTTGAAATGATATATATTTCACTTTTTTATTTCAACAATCATAAAAAAATTATTGTTGTGGACACGAATTAGATACTTTGGTTATGGATTCTATTTCTCAAAGATCAATAGAGGAAATTTTCTGTGGTATTATATTTATGCTAATTTTAGACAAAGGAACTAATTCTTTAGAAACTAAAGGAACTATTAATGAAAAAAAGTTTTGCAAATATTTGGTACCTTCGTAATATTGTAGAGCTTTGTTTATTTTTTTCATTACTAAAATTATCGGAACATAATCGTGATTTTGAAAAAATCATAATAAACTTCAAAAACATCAAGTTTTAAATCACACCTCATAAATGAATTCAAAAATGAAATATGTAACAAGGAAGGTAGTTGACTTCAACAAAGATTTCGTCTTTTTATCTTTTTATTTAAGCAGATATTAAGTGATATTCTTTTTTTTATTTAAGCAACAATTTCACTCTCAAAAAATTAAGCATTTTAGTTACCCATTACTTGTCTTGATAAATATTTATTTAGACAAAAAATTTGAGTTCCAAAATTTTCAATTTGTTTTCGATATTAATTTGACTTAATTTTTTCAGCCAATCAAATATTAAAAAATCAAAAATTAATATCATTCAATGAATGACTTAAACTTATCTTAATTTTGATTTTCCGTATTTGATCTATTAATAATTTTTAATTCATCAAATCAATAAAAAAACTTTGAAATCATAAATGAGGTATTAATTATTTATCTACAACTATTGAATTTTTATTCAGTTCGCAAATATAAAATAAAGCTAATTGAAAATGAATAAAGAATCAAAATTAAGCATATTATGCAGATTATTGTGAATAAAACGTTATTCGATTTATTATCTTAATCACATTGTAATACAACGTATATGGTTGTATCAGGTAATAAAGTTATTTATCAAGAAGGGATATGAAATCATTAATAATTTTTAAAATTTTACTATTTTTAATTCTCTTTACAAAGGATGCAAAAAAAGAGAGCAATTTTCTCATTTATTTCCATTAGTTTTTCACCTTAAAGTGAATATGTATATTTTAAGTTAGTTATTATAATACTGTTGATTGTATTTATGGATCGGATTTAATATTTTAAATAAAGCATAATAAATTGGAAAAAATTCTGCTAATTTCATTGATCGAAAGGCATACAAACATTACAGGTGTAAAAATAAAATAGTTGATGAAAAGTTTACAAACACAAAAGATTAATTAAGAAAAAAAAATATTAGA
>BLXL01004830.1:0-14055 GCA_023170135.1 Acarapis woodi | reverse complement strand
AAAGTTGGAAAACCAAAATGAAAAAGTCGTACTTTTTCAACTATTCACTGCTTGGCGATAGACCTACTGAATCTGAATGAGTATACAACATGAATAGAATGCAACGCGCAGGCCATACACAACAGTGCCTTCACTCGCTTCAAATGAACTGCATCCAATGCTCCGGCCTTTCTTTACGCGCTCTACATTGAGAATTAAGTGCACATAACAAGGATCACTAATGAAGCCATGTATTGAAGAGATCGTATTTGCCTAGCATTTACTTCATATTAAGCAGGCTTGTATACAGGATTCTATACAAAAATTGCAAATGCTTTTAACGACACTAAGTGCTTTTTGGTTTCTCTCCAATATATAGGTAACTACCCTTTTTTACCGTTATATAAAATTGTGCTCTTTTCTTCTTTGAATTATTGAGCTATATTGACTATTTTATGAATTACATTTTACGCATATTCTGTTATCAAAGTGAAATTTGTCTATATACTCTATATAATTGTTACACATTAAATATGTTATGTATATATAAATATATATATGACATATTCGAGCATACACAATTTTTATTTATTTGAAAATATCACACATTACCAAAAATAAAGACTCCGCCTCCGTAAAAGATCTAATTTGAAAAATTATATTATTTTTTTCTAACTATTGCTAATGTTATATTGGTATTAAAATTATTTCAGTCTTTTCATAAAATCATAACTTATATGTTGCGATTAGGGTGTGTTTACTAACTTATATATTGACTGACAAATCAAATTAACTATTTAAATGTTGAAATATTTTTTTTCTTACTATCAATTTCATATAGTTTTAAAATTCGAATTTACTTATTTTCGATTGTATTTTTAAATTTTTATTGCTTTTTGAAACCAATAGAAACAATCAACAAGAATTTCGCTAAGAATTAATAAGCGCGAATTAAAATTTAAGTTTAAAAATTTCAATATTTAATTTGCAAACTATTTTTGCTGATTGATAAAATTTTTCGAATAATCACTTTATTGTAAATCATTTGTTGAAAATGAGTGTTAATGTATGCTTACCAATTTCTGATCACAAAAAAAAAAATATACATCACTTTGTAGTGTATTTGCATGAGTACTTCATAAAGTATTCAACACCTCATTTATAAAATGTATATATCATTTTCAAAGATTAATTAGAGAAAAATATATCTTCAGCTTAAATTATAAGTTGTATAGAAAATTTAAGTAATGAAATCAGGGATCTTTTCATTATAAAATTTTGTCGAATCTTTTTCAATCATCTATATAGTTGAAAAAAGAATTTTCGCCTGAATTTTTTTTGTTATACTTACATATAGATCAATTGCGTTTTAAATAAATAAATCCAAATAAACGCCATTTTTAGAACCAAATCGATTGATTTTTCATTAAATGACATTAGATTATAATTAAGCACATTCTCATCATAAAGTTTAATCAATCACATTCCTATAACTCTAAGCTAAATACTCCTCAATGGTCATCAAATAAAATAAGACGACATCCTAGGCCTTGGTTTTGTTAGATAAATTTAACAATTTGAGTGCCTTAAACTAGCTCGATTTGTTCAATTCAATCAATCATCGATCAAGTATAATGTCTAGTTTGTTTCTGTAATATTGATTATATCAAAAATCGAAGCGGAAGTTGTTTAAAATTAGAAAAAAGTGCATAATTTAGATAAATTAGGTAATAAAAATTTAAAAAAAAAATGGCGGATCAAAACAAAAGCATTAGCCAAACAATAGTATATAGCTATCGAACTTACACTATCGAAATTCAATCGACGCATGTTCAGTGACATCTCGCTTCTGGAGAAAGTTTCGCGTTGAATTGTATTTTTAAATAAATTAAAAAAAAAAGTAAATAAAAACATTCTATAAGGTAAAAACTAATTTATATTTCAACTTATTAAATGATCAAAAGTTATGTACAGCATCTTTCTAAATCACTCTAAATACGTGCAATAATGACCTATAAAAAATAATTTTTTTAAAAATTTATTACTTTTTGTGTTTTTAATTCTCTTTTTTTCTGAATTTTTCATTTACCCTGTATCTAAATTTTATTTTACAAATGTCTCAAAAAAAAAAATTTTTTAAGCCACTGTGTTCTATCATAAATATACCACAATAATTACAAAATTTCGATTAAGTCCCATGATCTTTAAAAAAAAATATCTTGCTTTTTAGATTATATTTCTTTTTTTGATCGTTTTTTTTTTATTTTTACCTGCTTTTTTTCCAAATAAAAGCTTTAATATCATTTCGATCATTTTATCACAAAAATTATATACAAAGTTTCTTCACATTTTCGATTCCTATATACGAATCATCAGATAAAGCAAAGTAAATAGTTTTTGCTAATAAAATCCTCTTTTTTTAAATTCGATTATTAAATATTCTTAGACCTTAATCATTGGATACTTAATTAATGTTTATTTAACTTTTTATATTATCCGATTATTTAATGTATATTATGTATATTAAAATTATAATATCATCTAAAACTTAAAATTAACATCGAAATTGCGTTAGATTTGTATTTGTTATTAAAATTTATAGTGAAATTTGAAGTTTTTTTGTATTATTGAATTAAATAAAACGTGAAATATTGACTTTATTGACTTATTGATTTGACTTTATGATAAAAGGGAGCGTTCAAAATTGTAAAAATAATGAGTACTGAATTTAGACAGAGAAAATTAATCAACGTAAACGATAATCCGATTGAAGATACAAAAATAAATCAAAATGTATGAATTTTTTACAATAATTTATATTTTTCTTTAAGACTATGACTTTATCTTAAATTAAATAATTTAATATTTTTTGTTTAACTATTAATTTCTGATTCTTATTTCTAAAAAATTTATTGACTTAATCGAAAAATATTAAAATTATTAATTTCAATGAATTTAATAATAAAATAATTGATCAATAATCAATTTTTAAATTATTTAGGTACTTGATAAGCAAGATAGCAATTTTGAAGGATTTGAATCAGATGAAGAGCGTATTATCGATGATAAAACGATTGATGATATTAAGAAAATTGTACCTCAATCAACCGATCAAAGTTGCTTGGATAAATTCTTAGTACATTTACCCTCTAAGTATGTCTAAATGATATTGAATGAAATTATTAAATAGAAACTTTTTTCAAACACTATTAGATCTAATGATGAAATCTCTTGTTTTTAAGGTGGAAAAATTATGTCGTCCGATCGATATTCACATTTTTTATGGTATTTGGCTTCTTCACATTCATATATTTAGGTCCACTTGCATTAGCAGGAATCGTAAGTAGATTAAAAATTATTATGGAAAAAATTTCTAAATTTTTTATATTAGACCATTTTCGTACAAGTCAAATGCTTCCAAGAAATCATATCAGTTGGTTACGCAGTCTATCGTGTTCATGGCCTGCCTTGGTTTAGATCATTATCCTGGTATTTTTTGGTTACGTCCAACTATTTTTTCTACGGGGAAAGTTTTTCAAGATGTGATTTTTTTGATAACTTTTTGTTGAAGAAAGCAGTGAGTTATTCTTAGAGCTAGATTCTTTTCAAATAAATCGCAACTAATTTATTTTTCATTTTCGTCAGTCTTTTTTGTACATTCTAGTCAAATACCATAGATTTATCAGTTTTACACTTTACATTATGGGTATTTTGTGGTTTGTCCTCAGTTTAAAAAAACGCTATTATATGCGTCAATTCTCATTAGTAAGTGAAATAATTTTATTTTTCAATTTCTAAATATAAGTGAGATAAATTCACATACCATAATTTCTAATATATCTAATAATGTTAAAAAAAACACTTATTCTTTCTAAATAGTTTGCTTGGACTCATGTAACCCTTTTAATTGTAGTTACCCAATCTTATCTCATTCTACAAAACCTATTTCAAGGTAGATTAAAAAAATTTTGGTTTTACTTAAAACAAATTATAATTAATCGCTTTTTCATTTTAGGTCTTATCTGGTTTATTGCTCCAGTATCAATGATTGTGATCAATGATGTTATGGCGTATCTGTTTGGCTTTTTTTTCGGCAAAACACCTCTTATCAAGTTGTCTCCCAAAAAAACTTGGGAAGGTTTTATAGGTGGAGGTATTTCCACCGTGATTTTGGGCGCATTGCTATCACATGCACTTTGCAAGCATCCTTATTTTGTTTGTCCAGTCGAATATGATTTTGAAAACGATTTTACAATAATCGAATGTAGAATACCTCATTTGTTTCAGCCAACCGATTACGAATTGCCTAGCAATTTAAGTTCACTATTGAAAATAGTCAAATTACCACAAACAATCACACTTTATCCCTTCGTATTGCATTCATTAGCGTTATCTACTTTTAGTTCACTTATTGCTCCATTTGGCGGTTTTTTCGCTTCCGGTTTTAAACGTGCATTCAAAATAAAAGATTTCGGTGATATTATTCCTGGACACGGTGGCATAATGGACCGTTTTGATTGTCAATTCTTGATGGCTACCTTTGTGAATGTCTATATTTCAAGTTTTATTTCAGCACCTAACCCAGATACAATTGTAAGTTTTTTTTTCAATCATTTTTATTATTTTATGTGAAAATCATTCTGATTTCATTTTAAATTAGCTTCAACAAATCTACCAACTTAAACCCGAACACCAGATAATTATTTTCGAGACATTAAAGAAAAGTTTCGAGGATCGTAAAATAATATAAACCTAACACTTTTTAAGGATTTTACCCAAAAGATATTTTTTCAAACGAGTATTCATCATTCAAAAAAAATTATTCAGTACTCTTTTTCTCACTTATACATTCATATAAATTTATTGATTGGGTTGAAAACAATTAAATTCTAATTTGAAATTTCATCTCACATTTAATTAAATATTACTTATTAACAAAAATTTTTAACCATGAATAGTGTTCTTAAAAGAAGCTTTAGATTTATAAATTTGTTTATGCTTGTAAAAATTCAAAATGATAATTGTTTAGAATGACAAGACCCACTTTTGTTTTGTTTTTTTATTATATACTGTTTATTAAGCTTGTTATTTAGAATTAGATGTACAGAGGTAATATATTTATGGCGATTGATTAAATCTAGTGATAACATTACTTATAAAAGATGTTTCTTGACGGCAAAATTAAAAATACACATTTGCACAATTTACCCTCAAATGATAAATATCAAAACCTCTTTACCAACCCTAGAAATTATCCAATCCTTTATTTGAAGTATTATCAAAATTATAAGAATCTTATTTTCAACTTTCTTAAATTCGTTAATCGAATCAAAACTACAAATCTTGTATGTATCAACAAGAAAAGAAGGAAGATAATTCAAAGATATCTATTGAAAAGTTAATAATTTCTTTTCATTTGTTGAGAAATTTTAAAATTTAAAAAATTCAATAAAATAATCTTAATGCTTTAATGTTTTTATCATTTTTTATTTTTTATTAATGAATTAAAAATAATATAAATCTTGCAACCGGATCGTATGGTATTTTTCAATAAATAAAAATATGATTTGGCCAAATATATACTTTAAAATCTATTCAGCTTCTTCATCGATCTTAGGTGCTAGATAATAACGAATGTATCCATGATCGGTCTCTTCATTTTCATCAATTGTTAAAATATTATATTCAACAACAAGAGGAACATCCGGTGCAAGTGACAGACAAACTTGAGGAGAGAGTGGTGTAGCTTTGGTAAAGAAATTTAAGTATTTTACAGCAAATGATAAACAAATTGGTTCTGACATTTGAATGGAAACAGTTTCCTCTTTTTTATCTTGACTTGATGATTGGTGAACTGTAACTTTGCCACTACCCATATCACCTGTAGCCGAAAAGCGGACACCTTCCTTTGTACATGAAATTGTAATTGAATCGCCAATTTGAGCCAAATCACGACAAATACGTTGGAATTTAGCTGATGGCATTTTAATGTTCACACTATAACTTGTATCCTATGAAAAAATTGAATGAAAAAACTAAAATATTGGGTTTAATAATATCTATTTAACAACTCACTGGAATACCAAGATATTCACAATCTAAATTCATAAGTTTAAGTTGATATTCAGACATTTCACTTTCATTCTTTGCTTCAAATACCAGAGTCATCTTGTCAGATTCGTCAGGCGATTGAATTGTGATTTTATCGTCATTATTTGCACATTTTAATATTTTGGTCAAATTAGCTAAATTCATTCCAAGAGTTATACCACGATCACATCGAAATTTTTCGAAACCATCTGACTTCAATTGAACTGCCACTAAACTGACGTGACTTGTATCCATTGCTTGTAGTGACATACCGGATGAGTTGCAATCCCATGATGTCTCATTAACCAAATCCTTGATTGCATCAAATATTTTCTTTAAGACAGCACCTTCTTTGAGTTTTGCTTCAAACATTTTAAGTTTGAGTGATTTTTTTGCTTGTAAACAAATCAATATCTAATCAATCAACCAATGAAAGTGAAAATTGAATCTACGTTAAAAGGAAAACAATAAAATTTTCTAAATGATCAGGACAAGAGTCTGTCAGCGAATAAAAGAAAAAGATAAGTATTGGCAAAAAAAAACGCGCGACTTTTTTCGGTTGTAAAGAAATTAGTTTGTGTTACATATGTCTGAAATAAAAAAATACACATGCGCATAATTAAATCATCTGTATTTAAAGATTATATTAATTAATCACTATAGTAACTGAAATTGAGAATTTATCATATAATATTTAAATTAAACATTGAAGCAAACTTATGCGAAATGCATACTGCGCCTCCTGATTCAAGCAGGACTTATGATATTGACTACAAAGCGATTTTTACCCTTCAATACTTTATAATTTTTGCACCTGCAAGCTTTTTACTAATGATTTACTATATACTATCAATAATAATGGTTTATGTTTTATAAGGCGTTTTGTTCATTTTTGATTGAGTTGGGCATTCATAATTTTTTTCTTTCAAAAGATAAAATCGTTGTGATATAGTTCTGATTCTCAATGAAATTGTTCCTAATTTTTCACTTTTTTTTTTTCTATTTGATGAGATTTAAAATTTATTCAATAATTTCAAATACATGATAAATAATTATCATCTCATTGAATTATTTTTAATTTTATTGCATATGAATAGATCAAGTTATCTATAAATTGATCTTTTTTTTCACGATTGCAATGTTTATTCTAAAATTAAAACTAATTGATGAAATAATTGATTGAAAAAACGAAGACTTTATTCGCACGTTCATGTATTAAGATTCAAGATTTTTTATAAACTTAAGAGTGACCACAAGAGCTATATGATCTGACGGAATATTTTTACACGGTATTGCTTTAAATGCAGTCACCTCATCGTGAGATAACAATGGTACGGTTGATTTGATTTCAAGTTGATTTGGATCAATAAATATATAATCTAAACAACCATAAAAAAGTTCAGTGTAGTTTGTGTATGCTGGACAACCATATGCACTGATAAATTTAAGTTTAGACTCGAATTCAAAATTTTCTATAAATTCACTTTTACCTATTCGAAAGTTTTAAGAAATTAATTTTAGGAGTTGAGATTATAAAATTTAAAATTTTTGTCTTACAACTTCTCCAATCTTCAATATCTTTGCTAATTTTGCCTTGTGTTAATAATTTGTAGACCCCGAATTCGGGGCTGCTATTGAAATCACCGGCAATCACAGGTGTAACCGTCTTATACATAGCAGAATATTTATTCACCTGATTTTCTATTTCCTTGATAATCATGCAAGCTTGTAACAATCTAATATGATCTGAGTCCGGATGAAAATACAAATGTGTGTTGAATAGTAAAATAAGTTTATCTCTATTATTCTTGAATTCGAGTGCAGCACCTTGAAGTATATTTGGTCTGACAGTAAATCGCCCATTTAATTGAAAATTTTTCTTAATTTGTTCATTTAATTCTTTAAAGTGATCGTTCATGATCAAATCTGAAATTTTAGAATCTATTCTATTTACAAGTCTAAATTTGTTAATATTGTAAAATATAGCACACCCTTCTTCCATTGTGTGCTTTAGACAAACAAAACCAGCTAAATGACTCTTCATTTTAAAAATTGGCTCAAGATGTGTTTTGAATATATTAGAATCGACCTCTTGAAGACAAATCAAATCCGCATTATAACCAAGTAACTCTTTAGCTAGAAGGTGTTTTCTGTAGTCCATATTGAGAAATTGTTCTGGACAATGCTTAAACAACTCATCTTTTGCAGTCTTTGAATCAGAATACATATCAGCTAATATGTTATAAGAAACAATTCTGAATTCATCATCGTTTGTTGGATCTTTAGTGAATGTGTGTCGCTTTTCAAAGGGAAAAAAATCTGGAGATTTTATTACTTTTCTCGTATTTACTTCATAAGTTTCCAAGTGTTGATCTACTGTTAAACGTGTTGTTATCTTAAATATTAGTTGATTACCCACATCTTCTATGCTTGGTGTATAAATCAATCTATCACTTAGCTTTACCATGCCATTCTCTATTTTGCCTTGTTCTTTAAATTTAAGGTACATAGGATTCTTTCGATCTATTCTTTTATACCAACCATATAATGGTTCAATATTACATTTGTTGAAATCAATTTGTATTAGTGGAAATATTTCAAAATTACTCAAAACAACTTTGGGTAATTTGCAGCTTGAAATAAAAGGTGCATTCATGTAGACCTTATATTTAACACCATCGATTGTTAGTTTTAATGTTTGTTCATCATATTTTAGTAGATCATTTAATGTTAAATTTTTTGTGACTAGATCACCGTCTGATTCATGAGATAATTTAAAATCTAATAGATTCCCATCCGTTTTTTTATCAGACGATTCGCGTTTGTTATATTTTTTACAATTTCTAAGCATTAAATATTTAGTTACGTTAACTTTTAAACGATCTATAAATGTAATCAAATAGTCATTTGAATGGCGATTAAAAGTAAACATTTTTTCTTTGATTCGATGCCTACCATTTTTTGATTCTTTAAATTTATAAAGCAGTCTGATATAAACATTATCTTCATCGGGGTATTTGCGAATAATAAAATGGGCTGGCTTTATCTCAAATAATTTTTCAATTTGTTGATCGCTTAAATCCTGATCAGATTCTGATGACATTTTCTCTTTATTTAAATGGTTACAAACTGACCTAGCCTGTTGAATTTGTTGATAAATTGATAATTGATTAATTAGTTGATTATTGATTGGTTTATTAGTTAATTCAATATCTGATTGTTTTAATTTTTGTTTTAAATAATTTCTCGAACTTATTGAAATTAGTTTTTTGAATCTATAATTTAAGTGCAAATCATTCGATTCGCCAATTGCACATTGTCTACTTAACACTATTTTAGATACTTGTCGACATCGATACAAAGCCATTGAAAAACATTCCTTTTTTTTCCAAGTTGAAAATTAATGTGGATTTTTGAAAGTAATTAATAGAAAATGATGAATGATAAATCTAAAATAAAAAGATACGTAAATCTATCCAAATTTATAAAGGTTTCTAAAAGACAACAGATAAATTACCTGTGTTATAATCCATAAAAATACTAATTAATAACCGATCCGAATTAAAATTCAATTAATCAGCCAATTATCAAGGAACATGTTTTTTTTTTACATTTTCGTTTCATGCCTATTATTGTTGTCATAGATACATAAAACAATAATTATTTTTACTGAAAATGACATGCGAATTATTATTTTACATAATTTACTTTTGTTGCTGCATCGTTAACTTCACATTTTAATATAATAATTTATATACAATATAAATTTAATAATATTGGGCTATAAGAAAAGGTTTTACTTATTTCTACATTAAAATATAATTTTATTGATAAATTAATAAAAATTTTCTGAATTTCATTTGAATTTTGTTTTTTTTTCAGCTAAAATTGATAAGATAATGCTGAATGGAATCGGCGAGATCTGAATTTTCTCACCTTAAATTTATTTTTTCTATTTTTAAGAAGGCGAAAAACATTTTAGCAACTTTAATTAACTTTGCAACCATTTTGTTTAATCTTCCATTTTTTTTTTTTATCTAATTTCTTATTTATTTCATTAAAATTTAAAATTGAAATGTAATTCTCAATTGTGTACACCACATTTATTTGCCATTTCGTTTTCGCTAAATTTTAATTTTTTCATCCATTTTATGATTTTCTTATGAAATTCAATAATTAACGTATCATCTGATTTTTTACTAAAGGTGATATCAAATTTTTTTGTTTGCCATAGTATTCTGATTTAACGAACGTTATGATTTTTTTTTATATTTCTTTAGTTTCTTTGAAAAATTTTTACCGAATATCATGATTTTTCTCATCATGAAGGCACATTTTAATTACAATTTTTAATTTTTTTTTGTAATGATTCAAGATTTTGTATGATCAATTTTAACTGTTGTATTTATTTATTTGCGGTTTGAAACAATCAGATATTGAAAATTGTCTAATTGACTAATTATGTAATGCAAAATATTTTTCGAGATCAGCAAATTGATCAAATAGCTGCTTGCATGGATAAATTCAATGAGTTTAATTCAATTAGAAAAAATATTGACTTTCAAGTGATATAACGTGACAATGGTAATAAAATTATTCAAGCACCAAATTATAGGTAATAACCCATTCATGTTGACTTCTTTTCCTGATTATTCTTACAGTTAAGTATAATTGAGGGAAAAATTAAAATAACTTAAATTAAATTTATGACATTCATCGTATGATGGTAAGAGAGCAGATTTTTGGCATTTAATTGCAATATTCTTCATAAATTGAGCCATCGAAATTTCGATATTAATAATGAGCATTCACATTTAGTTTGAATATACTTAATTTAATGTTATAGATGTATTAATATTATTATCAATATATTAAAACAAAATTTGAAATATTCAGCCTGTATTCAAAACTCTTTTCTGTGATTTTATTTATCGCTAATGAGTTATTGTGAATAAAATTGTACAATTCTTAAAAATTCAGCTATTTGAAGTTTCGCAGAAATTTTTTGCTTCAAAAATCACAATTTTCAATTTAAATTTTGAATGGGTCCTTTTAAGATTATAATAATTTTTTCGATTTCTAATTTTTTGATGATTTTTAATGAATTTAATTTTTTTTCAAAAATATTATTCCATATTTTAATTCTAAGAAATAATGAAATTCAAGTTTAGTGGATCAATATTTAGTAAAAAAATTTATGATTCCTTGTTTTATTTTTTTTCGTTATTCAAATTCTGATATGCCTAGTGGTAGACGAAATTTTAATTTGAAATTTTAGTTTGTCCGATATTCAATTTTTCCAAATTTTGACTTCACTATTCATATAATATGGCTAGAAAAATTCGTTTATCACAAATAATGTTCGAAGCTTTTATCTCAAAAAATTTCGCTCGTAATAGAATATTAATAAAATATTAACTCACCTAGATTAAAAATATTAGATATAAAACTTCAACAAATTTTTTTATTAAACTGAGTAATTAAAATATAATAATTTTAAAAAAAATAGTCGAAAAAGTAGATGAAACAAGAGCCTGCGATAGAGAAAGGCATAAAGTAAGATAAGTTTTTTTGTATGTAACAATCGTGATAAAGAAACATATTGAATAAAAGCAAAAGAAAAAATTTTAATTTTTCGAATTTGTATGTATAGTAGAGACCGCGAATATAAATAAAATCGAAAATGATGTAATATAAATTACAGAGGCACACATTAACAAGTAAGGAAAATAAGAGTTGAACAAAAAAATAGTCGGTATAATAAAGACATAAATAAAATACTAAATAGAATAAAAGACCAGTGAGACAGAAAATTTTAAAGCAAACTTTTTTCATTTTATGATTCAGAATGACCATCAAAAAGTAACAGCAAACAGGAGAGCCTAGACACAAAATTAACAAATTGAATTCACCGATTGTCCATCGTTGTTGAGCAGATTGTTTTTTGTCCACAACAAAACAAATAACCGAACTCACGTTCAGAAAGAACAAAGTCGACTCATTCCATTGATCTGCAAATGCTTTCTTTAAAATTTCAATTAGACTTTCTTGCATTTCTAATAAAATTCATCCTATAAGTTAACACAAAATTTTCAAATTAAAAACTTGAAAGTAAATGCAAAATTAAACATGTTCCATGCTTAAAAGTCGTTATCAACGATTACGCAACAATTAAATGCATTCAGATGTCGAAAAAATTTTAAAGTCAGGCTTGATTAGTTTAATTTCAAAAAGTAAAGTCATAATTTAAAAAAATATTAAAGCAAAATTCAATTGAAAATGTAGGATGGTCTATTCAATTATGATATTTTGAAGCCCATAGAGAAATTGGAAATTGAAAAATTCTTTTTTAAGCGAGTATGTGGTTAGTTAAAAATTTCAAAGCTGCTTTTTTTCTTGAAAATAATATCATTTGCTTATTAATTTTTGATTAGTGTTATTAAAAAGAATTGTATGAAAAGAATGGTAAAAGATAAAATCTGCTGACATTAGGATATTTGAAAAAATTAATAAAACAAAAATATAATTAATATAATTAATTATCAGCCTTCATAATTTAAAGTTTAGCTACATTTTTAATTGTATTTTAAATTTTAAAAAACTTTCTTTTATTTTAATTTAAAGTTTTTAAATAAAAAATTTGATTGCAAGTAATTTGAAATAAAAAAATTTCGAAATATGTAGAAAATTAGGTGTGAATATGATTAAATTTATTTCCTTTATCTACAAAATAAGAGAAATTTTTCAAAATTTTTATACGAGTCTACAAATTTATTAAAATTTTTTTTTAAATCAAAGTTTATAAGATTTACAAAATACATATTTAGGATGTAAAATGTTTATTACAATATGTATATATTTATATCAGAAATTATCAAAATACAATGATTAAATCAAAATTTGAAAACTTGATAAATTTTTTAATTGGACCCGAAAATTTTAGACAAAGAATAATATTTTGAATGAAATAGCGAATATAATTTATTCTGAAATATGATTGACAAAAAAATTTCAAATCATTTGATTAAATTAATCAATGAGTGGAAAGTTTTCTTAACTACTTAAATATCAATATATAATTCTTTTTTTCTTTCAAACGCTAGTTATATTATTTTCAAATTTTTTTTAATTTGAAATTTTGTATTTTTATGAAAAGTTTACCAACATTACCAAAAATGAAAAAAGTAATGGTGATTTGAAAGATTGTGAAAATTTCAGTATTTTATCACCCTAAAGAATTCATATTGTATTTTGTTATATTTAAAATAAGAGGAGAAATGTAAATCGAAGCTGATAAGAAAATTAGATTAACATGTTTTTATCAAATTTGCAATAAGCACATTATTTATTTTTAAATTTTCTTTGCAACTATCGATTTAGGTTTAAAAATAAATTTTTTGAAACTTCAAATTTCTAGCTTTTTTCGCTTGGCATCTTTAACCTAAGATCATCGAAAAATTTTGGATAGTATTCTACTGCATCCTAGGATAGTTATTCAACTTACATTTTATTTAAAAATTAGTACGTTTATATATTATATGAATAGATGAGGTCATCGAATAACATATTAACTAAGATATTAAGAGAATAAGATATTAAGTTTTATGGTGCTACTCGAACTTTTTCTTTAATATATAATCATTGAAAAATTTGTTTTCTAACATCTCAGTCAAAATAAATGTGTTCTCATTTTAATTAAAGACTATAACTTAATGTCAATTATTTTTAATTTAACTTATTCCTTTTATGAGCGTAAATTCTTTCTAATCGAAAAAGCTTGGGTATTTTGGAAATTGCTAAAAATTATTCATAATTCATTTCAAATTTATTTTCTTATTATTACATTAGTATTTATTATAATAGTAAAATAAAAAATTTAAATTTTAGAAAAATTCAGATCACTGATTAGAACAGTTAATTCTTTGATGTCGAACGCTTCTTAATTTTCAAATATAAAAAGTTCGACCACTCGTATCACTTAAATAC
>BLXL01004805.1:0-10897 GCA_023170135.1 Acarapis woodi | reverse complement strand
GAATTTTGCAAATATTTTTACACATCTTTTCTGAACAGTATATTTTTTTCGAATGAATACGTAGCATCATTAAAACTAGGCTTCTATTTTTTTATGAACACTTGACTAGTAGCTGTTGATTCAAAAGTTTTATTAAAGATCCTATAGTCAAATTTATTTATTTAAAGAATATATTCATATCGATCATATAAGAGTTTTTCTTAATTTTGGCAAACGAACTATTTATAAGTTCTAAAATTGGATCTTTTTTTGGCTTAAGCAATGTTGTTCACTAAAAAACGTACTTTGCAACATAAATTGATAAAAAATTTTTTCTAAAAGAAACTATTCTTTATCTATCTAATTTGAATTTCAACTGTTCTTTTAAGTGTTGTTTCCAACGAGATTAGAAGTAAAAAAATTTAAATTATAAACCTGTACACTCATGCTAATCGTACGAGAATTTATTTCAAATAATCCCTTAAACTTTTAAGTTAATAAGCATAAGTATGGGTGCTACAATCTTTTTTTAAACCTAAATGTGAAATTTTTTCTTAATTCATTTTCATACAAAACATAATTCAGAAGACTCTTTTGCCTAAGTATTTGTATTGTGTCACATGAGTGCAGTCTGTAAATTCGTAAAAAAAGTAATCATTTGGAAAGATTTTTTTTGTGTTTTTGTAAAATGCAAAGGAAAAGAAAAAATTACCTACTGATCCAGAAACACGCCATTGTTGTAAATAGGCTACACGTATTTGAAGCGTGCATTAATTACACAAAAAAAATTAAGTAACTTTTCAATAAAATTTATATGCATTGAAATATAATTTTTATCATAAAAAAATTATTTTATTCTCATTGAAAGTAACATAATAACTTTAATTTTAATGTTAACATGATTAAAATAATTTCTTTTTCTTTCATTACCCTTTATTATACAAAACGATGCATGTCAATCAAAAATTATTATTTTTTTTTTTAAAAATGATTTTGTTCATAATTTAGTTATGAAATATTATTTTACTATAAATTAAACATCAAATTTTAAAAAACTCTGAATAAATCGCTTTATTTTTATCTAATTTATGAACAGCCTAATAGTGATGTTCTTTTTTTCACTTTTTCTACGATTTATATCGTTTGATTAATTTATCGATTTATAAATTGCAAGCTATTTTATTAAAATTTACGATATGGATATTTTTGTGAGGAATATTAATATTTATATCCTTAATTTTGTATATACTTATTGATTTTTAGTAGTAAGTTTAAATAGCCAATTAATAGCATAAAATCGTAATTGATATTGACTCATTATTCTTATGAATATATTTTTTTGGATGTATATAATAAAACCAAAGAAAAAATGCATCCTAATAAATTCAAAAAAATTATTAAAAAATTTGCATTAAAATCAAAGTTTTATTGAATTTTTTAAATTCTTCATGCAATTTAAAAGATAAGTCAAATTCATTGATTCGTTAATTATTTTGTTGCTACAATTTCAATTTACTTGAAAATTTTGTGTAATTAATTGATTTGATCAATTTATACTATATAATTTTATTAATTCACGTGTTGAAGATTCGGATTTCGAAGACAAGGGAGTGCTTGTATTGAAATTTTAATAATAAATATCTTTTAATAAATAACTAGCATTTATTTACTAAAAAACAAAAATAATCGAAATTGTCCATTTAAGTAATTTCACGAAATATTTAATTAAATAAGTAATTTATGTCCAAAAAAAACTTTCTCATGCTAGCTTTTGACCTAATTTATTCTATACGCTACAAAATTTTTACATGACGTGACAAAATAAAAAAGTTAACTATTCAGATGAAAAAATATTTTGAAATTAAGTTAGATTGATTGTATCAATAAATTAAGTTAACTCATCATTTGAATTAATAAACTGTTGATTGCGTGAAATGAAAAAAAATCAAGATTTTTCTTTTTGAATTATATCTCATTGAATAATTAAAGCATCAAAACTTTGTTTTAACAAAAATTTAAAATTTAAATAAAGCAAAGTTTGCTGAACTCTTGGAGCTGGTAATTCTCAAACACATGAATATGCAAAATAAATTTAATGTAAAAAGCATAACAAAATGCTCCTTAGGTAAAAAAAAAAATTCATGTGTGGGCTACAGCTTCCTATTCATTGTTGTTCTCATTTTTTTCTTAAAACTATCATTAATTCTGAATCGAAAAGTGTATTTACAAGTAATATATAAGTCAAAGACAAATCATAAACATCTAGAACTAAGAAGCTTAAATAGATTTTTGAAACTTAAAAAATCATAAAAATGACCAGGACATAAGTTTCAATATGTAACTTATGCGCGCAATCAAAAAATTATCTTTTTATTTTTCTTACTAAGTTCTGTTACATTTGTGTAACTAATTTGTTAAAAATTATTCTTTTCAAACTTACATTTAAATCTTTTTATTTTTTTTTATTTAAGTAGACTTAAGCGGGGGCTTAAAGAGAATAAAAAAAAAAAAAACAAAATAAAACTCTATCAACTGTTTGTATTAAAATTTCTATATCATCTTAAATTGCGTCTTAACTATTAGATTCCGAAACATAGTTTATGTTCAGGTAAATCCATTAAAAATTTCTTAACTCGAATAATTTTTAAACACATGATTCTCAAACTTGTAGGCAGTGTTTATGTTATGAATAATTATGATATAATTTTTAAAGCATAGTGATAAATTTGTAAAAACTGTTCACATGATAATTGTTCTGTCTCTCTCTCAAGTTCAAAATTTAAAAGAACACTGTCCCCGCAATGTATTTTCGAACAAAAAGTTTTGAATGAATTTTTTTTTTCAGATTTTTAGCTGAACCATATTTTTATTTTTGAAAAATTAATATACATAAAATACTCGCAAAAATTTGATAATAGAAACTATTCTTTACTTTTTTAATTGCAATCAAATCATAATGTGGTGTTTAAAAATTAATAGTGAAGTGCATCCTTTCATCTTTACTAAATAGAATATATTTTGAAACACACAATAACAAAAGAAGGTTATCGAAAAAACTTTTCATCTGCATTGTTTAGTGTTCAATCATAAAATAAAATTAATCTCTATCCATTATTAATCTAACATTTATATAATCTATTGAATATTTTATAAATTTATAAACCTTAATTAATTTCCATTTATTGTTGATTAAAATCAAATGAAATTAAGTAAAAACTAATAATAAAGGTAAAAATTAAATTTTTTTTGAAATTTTCTGTTTTAGGACGAAGATAGTTCATCCTCGGAAATGTGCTTACAAAATGAAGAATTAAAGTACAAATTAGATGAAGTAAAGGAAAAGAAATTGTTGGCAAACCTAGAGACGAATTGCATAAATCAGACATTTAGTGAAATTACCCCCACACCTAATGAAAAACAACAACGCAAGTCAAAAAGGCTATCAAAAACATTACAAAAAACACCATTCGACAGTTTAAAAGAAAAGAAAGGAAGATCTCAATCAAATTGCATATCCGTTATTAATCATTTTGATTCGCCACAATCATCAAGCAGTTCTGCGACAAATTCTCCACCTTGCTCACCTTCTGGTCACCATTTGACTAACAATTCATTAAGCAATTTGACAAATTCTGTAAATAGTTCATCGATCAATAGTACAAATCGGATTTCAATTTCAAATAATCTAATCAATGAAATTGGATCGAACAAGCAAACAAATTCGGATCATTTAAATTTAGTCAATAACCCTAGTCAATCTATTCTTAGTCCATTTATTCAGGCACTTGACAATTATAAAAATTCAAACATATTGCCTGGATCAACAGGTAAATTTTCTTTCTTATTTTTCAATTTATAAATAAAATTTCACACTAACAAATGAATTTGAATCTTCGTTTAGCATCATCTCTACCTGTTTTAAATCAAAATTTAATAACGAGTCCAGCCATAAATAAACAATTTAATTTTAAAACCTCTAAACAATTAAACCAAAAAACTGCCCAACTTCCCAAAGTTTCCAAACCGATTTCCACTCTCATCAATAATACAGGTAATTGAATTCTTGCTTTAAAATTATGGAAAAACAGTTGTGGATCCCATATCTTAAAATTTTGAAAAAAATTAATATAATTTGTTACAAAAAATTTAAAACCATACGTTAGAGTACCAAAATTAATCACAATATTTATTTAATAATAAATAATCTATAAATGATTGTATAATATGAATCATATAATTTAAATAATTTGTTTTTGATTTTACAGGTAACATAATATTTTATCCACAGAATAATACACACACATTTTATCAAGCGTCTCAAGGTGTTGTTTGCGCTTCAAACAATCAATTGAATATGTTTGATGACAATATACTTCAAAATTTGAATTCAACTACCTCTAATTTCGATAATTTACAGTTCAATCAGCCGAACGCATCTATTTTCACGACGACAAACAATACATCATCACAATTCAGCAACGAACGAAAGGTTTGAATGAAAATTTTTATCGAATCAATTCCGCATGGTTGCATGTATCAAACTGATCAATCGAAAATTGGCAATTAAACCCATTTTCTTCAATTTTTCTTATTTCCTAGAACACAAAAAAAATCAAGTTGAAAAAAAATTCAAATCAAGATGTCGAATAATTAAAATGACTAAAATAAGTTCATCTAAAAAGTGGTCTTAATTCAAGCAAATTTTTTTTTTAATTGTACAAACGAATTGAAAAAAAAATCCGAGATGATCAATTCAATGCCAAATTATTTATTCATTAAGTGATGTTTATTCAATATCGATTAAAAAAATTGTTTTATGACACATTTTTAATCTTGATGTTCATTTCTAATTACATTTCGCATTGACTGATGTATATTTTTTAGATTTGTAAATTTTAGTCGAAATGTGTAATAAAAACGTTATCTTTTAGCAAATTCATTTCGAAGTAATATCGAAATTTAAAATTCATCAAATTTTTTTAAAAGTGAACACTTAAAAATCTTCGGATCAGTGAATTGCTGATCAAAAAAATGTGAATGATAGGCGAAATTTTTAAGTTTGACAAATTCAAAATCATGTGGTAAAAAATATATCAAGACGGAAATGTAAATTGAAATTCGAACTTTTCTGTATAATTAGGGAATCGAAATTGTTTTTTTTATGAGACAATTATGAATTGTAAAAAAAAAATAATTAATTGCATTATTTAATATTTCTCTTTAGTAATTATAGCAGTTCATTTATCTTGTATAAAATTTTTTGTCATTTTCATTAAATTATACAAAAAAAAATTAGTAAGTTTTATTGTCTTAAAGATATTATTTACACGTTAAAAAAAAGATATATTCTTTGAAAAGAAGAATAAAATCGAATCATAAATTTGAGGAAATCAAGCTGAATTCGTGAATCTGTTAGTAACACATCTTTAGTATATAGTTGATAATAGACCAACTAATTTTTTGTCACTATTTACAGATTGTTCATTCATTGGCTTATCGATTATTGATTCAAAAAGATTATTATTCTCCGACGGAAATTTTTCATTTGATGACGATTTTGAAACATAATAATCTTTAGGATGTTCTTAAGGTAAATTAATGAAAAATATTATCATTATCACTTAAATTTATTGTATTGTCAATCCAACTCTCATAATAACTAAGATTGCTGAAAATGTAAGGTATTGTTTGACCACAACCGATATCTATTAGTAAACAAAAAATTTTTTTATATTTCTCATTAAAATCATTTAAAAAACTACATTAGTTTTATACTTACTCGAACTTATGAAACCAATGGCCTTCCATATATTCTCACCTGATATAATCTCATTACAAACCTATTAGTTAAAAAATTAATATACAATAAATTAATAGTTTTAATCAAATAATCATTAAAAAGAAAATTGAAATATTTAAAACTTACTAAAACAGCTCCAGCATCACCAGGACAAATTCTAGAATCTGAATCACTAATTGCACATATAAATTCTTTGTCGGGAACAAATGAAATATCTAATCTTATTTCTTGTAATTGAGTAGCACATTTGGAATGATCTAAAACAGATAATTCGACATTTTGACGAACAGTTTGTGATAATTTTTCAAATCTATTTTTACTAAAACTAGAAAAAACGCACTTTCGATTTGCGAAATTTTCTCCGTTTGATGCTATACAAACAGGTATAATGTGTCGGTAGGTCGTTAAATCTATTGGTTCTATCAAAATTAGTGAAATATCATTGTGATGCGTTGAAGAATCATAATTTGGATGTCTATAAATATTTTAAATAAATATATTCTAAGTTATACTTTTTAATTTAGTCTAACTTACCTAATTATTCTTTCCACATTTCTTTCAACAAATTGATATGAATTATTTTTTGATGATTCATTGTCATCATATTCTCCGATTCTTATTTTTAATTCACTATTCGCATTTCTACAAAAGAAATAAAAAATTTTAGCACTAAAAATTTGTATCCATAAAAATGACAAATAGGATTTCCTTACTTTTTCAAACAATGCGATTTTGTCAACAACCATCTATCAGATATCAATGTCACTCCACAAATAAAAATAAATTGGCCATCATCAAGTTTTTGAAGCAATTTTCCGTACCATGGATAGTCACTAAATTCCTGACTAGGATAAGTTTGGACCTTCTCATTAAAAACTAATTTAGGCATTCTACCACATTGTTGGTTGATATTAGTTTTTTTTCTTCTACTAGTCAAATTCAGATAAAAATTTTCATTTTCGTCGCTGTTCATTTGATCATTTGATTGTTGATTCGTCGGATTTCTGGCCTGATAATTTTGTTTAGTTAATAAATAACTAGACAATGGTGGTTGAGAAAATAAATTAGGTGTCTGTTGATAAATTATTTTATCTTTTTGAAGCCACTTATTGAATGGAGTGAATTGATCCATCTGATTGTTAGTCATTTGATTATTACTAACTGTCGGATTATTTATCATGGAATTGCTAACTATTCGATTATTCAGCATTTGATTTTTCGATTTCAATAATAAAGAAGGAATGGCGAGGTTAGGACGATTGGATGCTAGTGTTTGTTTATCGGTAATTAATGATCCATCCAATGAAAGACTATTACTGTTTGCTAAAATTGAAGATTCTGGCTGGTAAACAGGTTGATATATGAAATTATTTTGAGAGGATTGAGCTGGAAAAGAAGACGAGTCTAATATTGGTGATTGTTGATTGATTGGTATTACTGAAGCAGGTTGAGAATTAATGAATGTTGGTTGAAAATTTTCAAATGCAAAAACGGGTGTACTTGGTGACGATTGAATGGCAGCATTTAATTGAGTTTGTTGAATTTGGAAATGTTGAGCTAATAATAAATCTTGTTGACTAAGTATTGGACAGCAAGTTCTAAACATGCCACAATTTTGTTGTTGTTGGTCATTAACAGTCAACATTGAAACAGCCTGAGGTGCGAATCGCGAATCAAACATTTTTGTCAAAGCTTCATATTCTAAATTCTAATTAGCGAATATAATAAAAATCAAAAGATTAGTTAAATATGAAATAGATGAGCATTCAAAAATTTAAATATAATGAAAGAAAATTTTTTTCTCAAATTACCTTTTGAAGATTTTCAGTTTGATTATTTGAATCAGTTTTTTGTAATTTATTGAAACTACGTTCATCGATTGGTTTTTCAACTTCACTGTGTTCAGTATCTTGAGATTTTTTATGATCTGTCAATTCATTTTGTAGAACTCTTTTATTGATTTTCACAGGCAAAGTAGTAGGCGAATTATACGCATTGTTAAATTTGTTAGAATAGACTGGTTGTATATTCGCTATTGAAGGATAGCCATTTTGTCCTAATTTAGTAACTGTCATTAGCATTTCTTGCATATTTTGATGTACTGGTAAATTTTCTCTGCTGGCTTTTAATAACGCTGCATCTTGGTATTGGCTAAATTGTGGACTTGCACTATTCTCAACTAATTCTGTGATTGATGGTTCATAGGTATTTGTTACTTTATTTTGATCAAATCGATTAATTGGCAAAGCAGTATTTGCTTCATTTTTTATCATATAACCATTCAAACACATATAAATCGGAACACACTTACATTCAGTTGCAAAACTTGCAAAATCTATCTGATTATTCTCTATTGATTGCCCACTTTGTTTTCGTTTGATGAATTTATTTGTTAAGCGATTTGGAAACATCGATGCGGCTAATCCTTGAATGCTACTACTAATCGAAGAAAATGGATTTTTTTTGTTAGCACTAATATTGAGAAATGAATTCATACTAGATGTAATTGATGGTGCACTAGCTGAATTTATAATTGGCCTATCAGCACTACTTAAATAAATTGGTGATGAATTAGAATGTGCAGTCGTCAAATCGATTGATTGTTGATTGTTCATAATATTCGAAGCAGCCTGATTAATTAACACAGAAAGTATCTTATCCTCGGTTATTGGATAAATGCCGTTAAAATAAGAAATTGGTTGCATATACAATGCTTTTTCATTCACATTTTCTTCATGGATAGCTGAAGTACTGGGCAATTGATTTAAAATTTTAGTCGATTTCTGATGCTCATCCGAATTCAATAATTTACTGTCACTCACATAATGAGGTACATAAGAAGAATGCTTTTTTAAAATTGTTTCTTCATCTAGTAATTTTGAATTTTTACCTATTGAATTCAATATATTCGAATTGGTTGTGTTACCGTCTGTTTTATTACTTAAAGTTCGAGATTGTCTTTCGCCAATTACATGATTAGATAATCGTCCTTCAATTATTGCATCCAAATCGAGTTGACGTCCTCTACGATTCTCAGAGACTGTCCATTGAATAACAAAGAAACTTAAAAAAAGAGTAAAGACTGATTTTTGTAAAGAAAACATCTCACAAAAATTCCATAAAAAAATTTTTTTTAAATTTTTTTCAATTTTTCTTAGGCGTCAGTATTACTGTTCTAAAACCAAGGTTGCTTACGGATGAAAGTTTGATAGAACTTAAAACATTGCTTACTAAAATGCACTTCTGATTAAAAAGTTTACCGAATCTAAAGGCAGGTAACCTAATACTAAATTGAGTCAATAGTCCTGAGACACTGTTTTTCAACTTAAATTTTATATAGACAATGCAGAAAATTAAAGTTAATGAATTCACGATCTTCAAATAGCTTTGATTTGTAACTATTAGTAAGTATAAAAAATACCTTTTAGGTTAGAGCAATATAAGAAGAAATTAGGTTCGGCCTTGATTGTATCTGAATTTTCCAAGTTTTGAGTCATTCAGGTTACCTCTAAAAGTTGTTTATTAATAATATTCAAAAGCTTACGTATTGAAAAATTTTTATATTTCTTACATCATTATTCCGTTCTTACCTTCAAAAAAAATGATTTATTTTATTTAAGAATAGATAGACAATAAGGTCAAAATGTTTCTGTTCATCGACTTTTTTTCTCACATCCTCAATCGATATTTTTTTAAACAAGTATATTATAAAATTTTTATTTCATAAATTCATGATTCAAAAATTTAATCAAGATAAATGAAATGATAAATAGCTAACAAACTAAGATTTCCAACAATAAATAGGTTGAATTTTCAAACCTTGTTCAAATTAGCTTATAATAAAAAAAATGATTCCAAATAATTTTCTTTTTTTGGATATTTATAATATTTACTTCCATGTCGAAACTGTGTCTATTAACATAAAAATTGCACAATTACATTTTATTAAGTTTCCTTCTTTTCGAGTTGAAAAGTATATAACTGTTTCATTATAAAAATGAATCTTACTATCTGTAAATACATAAATATTTCTCAAAATTAGTCCAAAAAAGTTATTATCTATTTATTCGATTATCGTACAATCTTTCCCAAATGATATTATTTAAAAATTTTAGAACAAATAAAATAAAGCAATAAAATTGAGGTCATACATTATCAGTTTTATGATTTTTTAAACAATACAACTTCTAAATTAATAAAGAAAGGCAAAAATGTTGTGGTTATCATTTGATTTGATTAGATTCATCTAAATGTGGATAAATTTTATTTAATGATATTTACATAATTAGATTATAAATGTAAAGCTATGAATCGTAGAGTACGATCATTTTTGTGTTTAGCTTTCTCAAAAATTGATTGGTTTAAAAATTTTTTCTAGAAATTTTTTTATCTTTCTTTCAATAAAAATGTTAGATAATTTTCTTTTCAACTTGAAATTTTCTATTTAATGTTGAATTATTAATTTGAAATACAAAATTTTTCCAAGTACGTAATAAAAAGAAATGAATTTGCTCTTTAAATAGAGAGGTAGCTATTATTCAGTGACAATTTGATAAGGGAGTTTTTGTGCTCAAATTAGCTATAGTTGGCGGTGCTTGATGCGGAAAAAATCAAGCAATGGGTAAAAATGTAAACAAATGAATAATCTGGTTGAATTAATCAGTATGATTTAAAATCGATTTGAAAAATCAAATTTTTTTGAATTTGTCAAAATGATATGATAAACGAAGGTGACCAAGAAAGAAAAGAAATGGAAATTCCAAGACCAATAATAACATGTAAGTGATTTTGTGAATTTAAAATTGACATTTTTTGTAATCAAGAAATTAAAAAATTTTTCAAATTTTTTTTATTAAAAATAGTCGTCAGTCCAGATACTCAATTACCTTTACAATTAAAAGATTCAATTGAAAGAGAATTACCTCGGGAAGCATTGGAATGGCAAAGGTGAGTTTGTAATTTATTTTTGAATGTGTTTGTAATATTTATATCGTGTTATTTACGTTTCAACAAAGACCATATCGTCGTCAGCCTAAAAATGTTTATCTTGAAGTTAAATTTGAACACTTTATAGATGATTTTATCAATTACTCGAAAAACAACTATTGCATACTTATT
>BLXL01004792.1:0-11886 GCA_023170135.1 Acarapis woodi | reverse complement strand
ATAAAACAATGAAAAATTATATGTGATGGTTAAATAAATTAATTGGGATTATATATAATGATTATGGAATAAAGTTTATTGGATATTCACGAAAAACACATATTTCGCTGAATATATTAGGTCAAAAAAAATACTCTATAAACTGTATGAATGAATAAGGAAACTGATACACCCAAACCCTATTCTAGCTCAGGTCTAGTATATTTAATAAGCACTTAAATGTGACTTTAACATTCTTAATTGAAACAGTTCAAGTTTGTTTATGAATGGTCTGCACCGAAAATTTGAGTAGTAATTAAATGTCTCTTTGCATTATTTATATGACTTTCAAATCGACTAAATTCAATTACTCATTGTGCATTAGCATTATGTACTTGTATCAAAAAACAATAAGTGAATTTGTAATTGCTCATGTAAAATAAAATTTATCTTTTATAATTTAATTTACACTTACAATTCAGCCTCGAATCAAATTGTACCTATTTGTTCAAAATGTTCTATGTTCTCGAAAACTCTTAGGCTGTTACTAATTCGTTGAATTTTGTTACTCAAAATCCTATACTAGTGAATAATTTTATGTAAAATTGTTCCAATGCACTCTTTGTAAAACAAAATTATATATATAATTTAAGCAAACGCAATAAATATTTAAAAACTTAAAATATTAAAAATCTGATCTGACCTAGAATGAACTAGACCAAAATTAATCAAAATCTAACTTACTTACTTTTTTAATTATACGTCTAAATTTTTTCATTAAGAGACCGTAATTTTATTTTAAAAATTTGAAATTTTTTATATTTAACCGAATACAAAATTTAAATCTGAGTTTTTTTTTTTTGCTACATTTGTTTTGAAATTGATAAAATGAAAAACCTTTACTGAAATAAGCAATGAAATTTCGGGCAAAAATTCTTAATGAAAGAATTTTTCTTTAAAAAAGTATGTACAGCAATTGTGCTTTCGCCAAGTGTATCAACATATTGTTAATGGTTGAAAGTTTTAAGATCAAATTTTTTAATGTTGATAACAGTTAATTTTGAAAAATTTTTGCACATTTTTCATTTTTGTAGTTTTCTTGAAAAATAAATTTCGCATGATGTGAGGATTGTTTTCAAAGAAAGTAAATTCCAATATGTGAATTTCAAAGTGAAATTATTCTAAAAATTTCAAGTTTCAAAAATTTCAACTTTATTATCTCAATGTACTTTTGTTTAATCCGAAATTTTGAAAAAAATATTTTTTATTACAACTGTTACTTAGGATTATATCATCAAATGTTTGATAAGGTGTAAAGAAAATGACTATGCAGTGCACAATCTGTAAAAATATAACCTATTCAAGTGCACAAACACGATGCACTTAATGCATCGACTCCGCAAAGTTTACGTTTGCCTTAAAACTTCTATTTTTCAAACCAAGTTTTTTTCATCAATTAGATTATTATTATTTTTTTTATTTGATGTTATAAATTTTTAAGTCTTTTTAAACGAGCACTTTTTTTTTTGATAATTCTGTCAAATGCCCATTATAAATTTTGTCAATTTAACAACCGATAAAGTGCATCAATACATTTTACATTCAATATTCAGATTTTTGTCTTATCATTCAATTAAAATTCTGTTTAATAATTTTTTGTAATCTTTTTATCACAGTATTAAATTTATAAGAACACATTTTTATCTGTATTAAGTTAAACATTTTCACATTTATTGTGCATAGATTAATGTTTATAGGTGAATCCGAAGTAGGTCACTTTCTATGATACTAATATAATATTTGAACAAACTTCATATTTATAAATTTTTTGATTACTTGAACAATTCCATAAGCTAATTGTGTAAAAATTAGCTCGTTTATATTATTATAATTTTTTAATATAGCCAAAATTCTTCATCAAAAGGATCACAGAAAATAAAGTGTATGATCCAACAAACTGAAAATTGAAATATAAAAATTTTATATATTTGATTAAATATTGCAATGTTATATAAAATCTTCGTACATAAATTAGACCTGCAATTTCTAAAACATTTGATTTTTTTTTTCAAATTTAAAATATTTTGTATTATTACTAATTATGTTGCAGGATGGTTCTATGATTTTTGACCCCCAACTTCATAGTTGGTTTAATATGAATTGCTAAGAGAACTATAGGTCCCATTTGAAAGAAAATGAACAAAAAACGCTAGTTTGTCCTTTAAATCTCTCTACAAATCATCTGTAAGAGAGGGGCTATTTTATATATGACGTTTGACAGAACACAAATACTCTTTGTGTGTGGCTGGACTTAAACAATTCAACACTAAGCAATGATTTGTGTGCTTTAATAGATGGACAGTTTAATTTAATGCAAAATAATAGAGCAATCATAGAGCAATAGTAAGTTATTTTTAAAATAAACTTTATCGAAGTGAATGATTTTGTTGTTGAATGTACAGATAAGTTAAGCGATGAATAATATGAATCATATTTCGTATTATATTTTTGCAAATAACATACATATATAAAATAGAACAAAAAAGACCAGTGAAAATGTATGGATAGAAGTATTTTCTTTTTTCAAATAGGATTGTTTGCTAGATGCTAACAAGGAAAAATCAGTCTCGCGAACAATTTTAAAGCATAACAGCCTACCCTCTAATCATAATTATTGAAACCAAATGTAGACTATGTATCGAATAGTATAGTCAAATGTTTATTAAAAAGTAGATTTTTTTAAATTGAGAATCAAAAACAACCTTTACTAAATTGACTTCTAATTACCATCGTCTGGTAATAAAATATTCCTGAAAAATAAGACCCTCTCAGCACAATTATTAGGTAGACTTATTGATGCCTTTTTTGCTCATTTTGCCCTCTAGTGATGATGACATTAAATGAATTTACTATTAGCTCATTTTTTTATGTTCAGACTGACTTTAAAAATTTAGGAAACCTAATAAGTTTGAATCGAACTATGTAAATGTCAAGTTAATTAATATACGAGTGTTTTTAGTCTGCAAAATATCTTCTTCTTTTTTTTTACCTATTAATTCTATAGGTCTTAAACACAATTGTTCATTGATGGTTGAATATTTAAAATTATGTGAAATATTATATAATATTGAATATCGTAAATGTATTTTTATTATACTATGTATTTTTATCAAGTAAATATATTGTTTATGTGAAATATTAAATTCATTTTTATTTGAACCAGAAATGGGTCTATATCGAATTGTAACAAGGTTAAATTTCAATCGTTTTTTCAATTTACATTCATTTTTTAAAATCGTTTACAGTAGAACCTAACAGGCACACATCTTTGTATTTAAAAAAAATTTTAGCACATTAAATTATTCAAGATTTAAGATACGTATAAAACAATTTTTGCTTTTTCGAACTCAAAAATTTTTAGAGTGTACAAAACTTTGAAAATTTATTTTTTGAACAGACACCTGGTTTGAAGCCAGGTTTAAGTTTAGTTAAAAAAAGGTCTCCAAATTATTTCATAAAAAGAAATAGTTTAGAAAATTATTTTGAAATTGAGTTGAACGGTTATTGACTGTGAAGATTATCACAAGAAGGAAATATTTCGATAAGAATATTGAATAAGAATAAACACAGAAGACCACGACCTATTACGATTGCAATGAAATCTATTAGCATAAATGGCAGGCAGAGACTTTTACTGACTGATGAATGTTGTAGAGGGCCTGTAAGAAGGGCGGCTGATGATGAATCACTAGTGATTAGCTAGCATTTTTTAAAACTTATTACTTTTTAATGCTCTTTATCAAGTGAAAATCTCTTAAATTGTGTCTCTTTATTAAGCTCTTCTGATATGTAGTTCTTTCTTTTGAAAAAAAAAAATGCAATATATCTATGTCTATTGAAACTGTTAATATGATTCATATATTATTGCAATGTGTGCATATATATTTTGCTCATTTTTGAGCACATTTTTATTTTATGGTCTTACCTTGCCACTTGTACTATGAACTGATTAATAGAATATTTGATAGATTTGTTAATCATTGAAAATAGAAGTTGTGAATTTTAATAAAACTAAACTTTATTTTTTTGCTAGAATTACTTGAACTATCCCTCAATGATTTAGTTTGATGAAAAAAAAAAATCGCACTGTTTTTTACTTATGCAATCTCATTAGTTCAGACAGAATGTAAGTTTCTCAATTTCTTAGTCAAATAGAATTTTGATTTCATCTAAAAAGGAAAAGGTTATCTTTGTCTTTTTTAAAAATTGCAAGTATGATATAAGTATCCACTTTAAAAAGATGAGAAGTACCTGATTCAATATTTTTATTAAATGCTTAAATTGCAAAGTGTTTTACCTGTTTTTTGAGACACTTGGCAGACAAGAATTGTTAGAAACAAAAATAATAAAATTTTTGTTACCAAAGTAAACTTTTTTTTTTTTCAAATCCTTGAAAAAATATTTAAATGTGTAAAACCAACAATGATGATCAACTTGATTTTCGAAGTTAATACTTGCATTTACCTGATAAGCACACAAAATACTCTTAATAATAAAATTAAATGTTTAATCGTTTCACATTATCTATGCATCTTGAGATCTTTACTTGTATACTTAGCCATGATCTTAAATAATGATTTTATTTCTTAATTTTAAAGTACACGGCCATTGTTGTTTTTTCTTCGGTTCAAAGTGTTTTTTTTATTATTTTCTTTAATTTTTGAATCCTTAATGGGATCTCTTAAATTTTTTTATTTAGAAAAATTTCAAGTAAAAGCTTAAACAGTTCAACAACGTTTAGAATAAGTATAGAGAAATGATATGGAAACTTTTTATCAAAAATTTACGTACATGTTTTAATTTTAAAAAGTTTCTTAAAGATAATATTTTTCTGATAGAATTTTTTTTATTTTTATTATTTATTTTATATGAATAATTGACAATACTCAAATTTTCAGAGTGATCATTACGTCTTCGCCCACAAATTTTCAGTTTAAAGTGAAAAGAAAATCTTTTGTCCTTTTTTTTGCACTCTTTTTAATCTGTTTGTGTTTCCACAAAGTTAACCACAATGTTTGGAAAATTCATAAGAATTTTTTTATTTTGAACTTTGTAATAAAACTTGTTGGCTTGTGTACACGCTAAATTACTGAAAATTCGATATGCTTTATTATTTGAAATGTAAAGCATTTTTGTACTTGAAATTTTTGCGTCTACATTACTAGTAATATTTTTGATATTTTTCTAATATAAATTGGAATAAATCCTTAAGAAGCTCAGTCCCATCTCATTGAACTTTATATTTACTATCGATGTCTATTGACAAAATTTTAATGCATCATATATTGCCTAATATCGAACGCATTTAAATTATCAGAATTATCATGTGTATAAAATTCATAAAACTCAATAGTTTACATATAAAAATTCATTTAATTGTTTGATTAAGTTTTGATTTTATTTTTCACAATAAAACTAATTCAATAATTCACTATAGAATTAATTCGATGCATATGATTCAAAGAGGTAATAATTTGATAAAAAAGAATAGAAGTTTTAATATAGAATCAGTTCTAAAAAAATGAACAAGCAAGATATAAATTTTAAATTTATTCAAGCCACACAATCAACAAGCTTTGATAAAAAAATGAGCATAAAATATTTTTTATAACAAAATCTTTTCAGTTATTTCAAATATCATCCTAAATTACATTTTTTCATCTTTATGCAAGCGTATACCTTAAATGAACTTATTTTTTTTTTTAAATTTTAAAAATTTATTAGAATAGAAATCAAAGAATTCTAAACTTTTCAAGTTAATAGAAAAAAATTAGAAAAAAATTAGAAAAATTTTAAGCAAATTTTTGATTTCAAATTCGAAGAAATTGTTGGTGAATGAGAAAACATCTTGAAAAAAAAAAAGTTATTTTTATAGAATGAATGGTTTGTAAGAAGCTTTTGAAACCGATTTAAACAATTTAAATGTTTTTTCACTGATTGCATACATATTAATTGAAGCGGATTCATAAAATTTAACATAATTTGAATAGGAAAAGAATTTGTAAATCACAAATTGTAAATTTACAATACTAATCGTCAATTACACAGGTCTTAAAAAATTTAATACAAAGCTTTTATGGTCTATTGATACACAATATGTGCAAATATGAAAATTAATACCCAAAGACTCAGAACAATTTTTTGAATTCTTTCAGATCATTTCGATCCAAGAAAGGAGATGAATGCGACATAAATAGCATAATAAAAAAATTTAAACCTGAAAAAAAACATATAGAACATTCAAATTTCAACACTTAAGTTGCTTACCTTATTCTATGAAGAATAATTAGTCTCATTTGCGCCGCAATTTGCAATGAAATGGGAACTATAAAATTTTGGTTGATTGAAAAATGAAATCATATTAACGTAAACCTTTATTATAATTCAGCTTAAAGTCATTTATATTTTTTATTGGACCAAAGTGATTATTAAGAAGTAAAGAAAACAGCTTTAGTGAAAAAAAAATTTATTTTTGGGGAATGCTAATTTCATAGTTTGTCAATTATACTAAAATAAATTTATTTTGATCTTATATATTTTACATATTTTGTATAAAATAATTCATGATATAGTATGCGTCAAATTTTTTTTATAGATTTGCACAACCAACCTATTTAAATCATAAGCTTCATTGGGCAGATAAATAAAGAACAATTGTATTTACCTAAATCATTTGACAAGGTTTCAACTGACTGTTGCCCTTTTAAATGACTATTACTTGATTGTATATCCAGCTGAATAAATTTTCATTTTTTTTTATGTTGAAAAATCGCCATTCAAAATGTTCTAAATACACACAACAATAGAATAAATAAATTGAAAAAAATGTATATTTAGAACAGACAATCGTTTATATAAATTTTGAATAAATTTAAATACTTTGATGCACAAATACCGATGACTCTTCTTCAAATCATACTTATGGGCTATAGTTATCTAAACAAAATCTAATACAAATTTGATTTTAAATGTGTACCTACCAAATTAATAATATTCAACCCTCTAATTAAACATCTTGGAAACAATTTTTCTTTTTCGTTATGAAAAATTCATTCACTTTATTTAGTCTAAAAAGATTTAATAAATAATGAGTGGCCAACTGATTATGTTTTAAAAAATTATTTAATTTCTCATTTAAAATGTATTCATTAGACATTAATGCCAAGTCGGATATAAATATCAATGCCTTTTTGGAACGAGCAATATTTAGAAGAGAACAATTTTTTTCCCAAAAAAAAAATGAAAATACTTTTATATAATTAGCATCTGTTCTTGGCAAAAATTAAATCGTGAATCCTTTTTAGAGCCCTCAGGTGATCGAAATATGCCAATTACTAAAAATTTTCAGTAATTTTATACATTTTTTTTTTCTAAATTTTTCCCATTATGAATTATGATCAAATAAAAAATATTTGTCATCAATTAGAAAGATTTTCTTAAATTTGTTAATTTGATTATGGTCAAAAAGAGGAAAACTGTTTTTAAAAAATTCAACATTTATTTTGATAAAATTTTTCGATGTAGATGCCTTTTTGATAAGTATAAAATATTTAGTGATTGTATAAAACAAACGATAATTGTTGGTCAGCTTGATAACAAGTTTAAAAACCTGCAAATTGTTTTTAACTAGCTTGACCTTCATCCAAGCGACTTTTTAGTTTAGAATTTTTATTCTTTTGCAAATATATGCACAATTTACATTTGATGAAATTCAATTACTAAGTTTAGTTATCTGGTCATTTTTTTTTCATCTTATTTCGTGTTTTCGTTTCATTGCACTTAACCTTCAGTATGTAATCATTTAAAGTAAAATATTTTGAATAATTTCTTTTTTTTCAGATATACTCTATTTTTTTAACCATAAACATAAAAATTAAAAAATATTTTGTCCAGAATTTTTGATAATTAAAATTACTATATTAGCGAAAAAATTTTATAATTCAACATCTCCGAAATACACCTGTTTTATCAAATGTGAATTGATAATTAGTTTTCAGTATGTTTTACTATTTATTTTTGAAATATTATTTTGTAATTAAATTAGCGAGATAAAAAATTTTGCTGTAAAATTTTTAGATACATTTTTTTTTTGTTTGCTAAAACATAAAAGATAATTTTTTTTCGAAAATTGATTTGCTTTCTCAAACAAAGCTGACTTTCAGTTTTGAGAAAAATTTCTATTTGCGTTTATATTCTTTCCGTTTTTTTATAAAATAACAACGTTAGTGATTGATAAATAGAAAACTATCTTAATCATCAAAAATATTTTTGATTTCAAACAAACTTGATCAATCCTCTTTGAAAAAATATTTTGTTGTTTTAACCTTTATTTTGATAGTACTTTAGCAAAAATAACTTTTCAAGTACCTATTAAATAAAAAACAAAAAACTTATTTTAAATAATTTAGTTTAGATGGATTCTTATTTTGATGAATTTTTTTTTTAAATTTTTTTAAGGAGATGAAAGTTTTTTAGCTAGATAAACTTATTTTGAAAGAGAAAAATTTACTTAATTTAAAAGAGCTTAAAAATTTTGCACAGTATGTTATGTCTATCTAGCACATTATGGCTTTATAGTACTAGTGGCTTTTTTCTCTTTTTGTCTAAATAATTTAGTTTCTTTTTTTTGTCTAAGAATGAGCACAGTTGTGGTTTCTTTCTTTTAAATTTTAGTTTGTTTTATTCTCTTAATTAACTTTTGATGTTTGGGAAATGTTTATCCTGCATCAGTATTTGTTTTTTTTTTTTTTACTTTTTGTTCTGGTCTCATTTAAGATCGAAGTTATTAATTGAAGAAAATACATTGCAATACGCAGGTATCATAGTGATGTATTTGTGATACCAATTTATCAATACTCAAATAATCATAAAAATTTAATGCATTTATGTTTAATACAATGTATAATGTATATGATATTATTTTGAATATGTTTGGTTTATTTGATGGATTTCAAACTATTTAGAAAAGACTATTCTGTCTATATGCTTGATAGTTATAGTATCACGCTTATATTATTCAACTATCATAATTTGTGCAAAAACATTTGATCAAGAAAAAAGATGCCTGTTCACATTTCAACCAATAAGTTGTTGAATAGGTAGTGAAGAGTGATTATTTCTTAACTTGCTAGTGATGAATGAGCATCAACTGACTGCCTTTCATTGAATAGAATTAATGAAATTATTCTTTGACTATTTTTTCATATAACTGCTTTGCATATCATACATATTATGTATCAAAGAAAAAAAAATTATTTTTTAAACGTTTCTAATAGAAAATTTAAAGAATTCTACATATACTGTCTTTTTTTACTTGAATTCTAAGCCAAATATGTCAGAATCATCTTTATAATCAATCTCGTATTCCTTATCATTTTTATTTTAATTTTTCGCTTTGTTTTTACCTGTCCACAATCTGGCGAATCTTATTAATATAATCTCAATTTTTTCAAGTTTTCTTTTCTTTTTTGTTCTTTTACAATCGTTAAAATATTTTTATTTTTAAGTTGAAACATTTTCAGATTATGAAGAAAAATTTCTTACTATTGATGATTGATGATTAATTGAATTGATCCCAATTACATAGGATTATTGAAAGATATCTTTGTTTATCCAAATATAATAATTGAAATAAAATAGACATAATATAAAGAATTCTCTTTGTGAGACATTTTTTATTAAAAATAATTCACTTACATTTCAATTGATTGCCAATTTTTTTCAAAAAATGAATTTTTTAAGATATTGATTATTCAAATCTATATTATATATTTGATATATCGTGTATTCTTATTACAATACTCGTAATCAATATCTATTTTACTGCAAATGTAAATGATAATTTTAACGATAAATATTGAAGATCATTTCTAATGCAAGTAATTTATTATCTTTCAAATATCTTTCACAAATATAAATTATTAATTTTAAGTAGTATATCAATTTTAGATGCATTTAATGCATATATTCTTTGATTTATATATATTATATAATTATTCCATAAAGCGATGAGCAACATTACTGATTACATAAAAAGATATAAAGAAACCATAATTATAAATTATCAATAGCAATTGAAATTCCAGTTTTATGACTGGTAAATTAATTATTTTTATTCTTATGTGCTCTATCTTATTGCTTTATGATTTTTTGTATAACTCGTTTGCTTAGAGTGTGATCATAACTGACCTATAACATCGATTGTGTAAATAGTGTTATATCAATATGTCAAACTACGCATTAAACTGGCTGTAATGAAGATGATTACAGTTATAATTTGAATATGATAGCAATGAATGTGATCTAAAATAGTTTCTCTTTCAGATAATCGTATTATATATAAATTATATTTAATGACATCAATATATTTCATAACATATGAATCGAATCATAGTTATAAATAGTAATTTAATTACGTATCTCTGCTCCGTGAAACTGGCAATTTAGATACAAACAATCTTGCTTAGCGGCAAGCACTAAGGTCACTGCTACTTCAAGTCAAATCTTGGTCTAAATGTTAAATCACATAATGTTTTTTGATGGTTATTTTACTTCTCTCAAATCTCAATTTGTATACTCTTTATTTTAAATAGTGTATGTCTGATAAATTCTGCATGAAATTTTATTACATATATCGATACATTGTACTATATTTGTGAGATATAATTTTATCAACAGTGTTATTATACCAACTAGCGTTTGTTCGCATAATTAGCCTGTTGATTTACTGTCCACACTAGTTTCTTAACATTTTTAAAATAATTTTTCTTCTTTAAATAAAAAAATTCTCAATTTTTAGTATTTCGGCTTGTTGAGTAAGATTAGTGAATAAATACAATCAAAGTGGCTCTTTACTTATTTTATCTTTATTTTATATCTTTTTGTTTGTTCAAAAAATGCACACTCAGGGGCTCAAGCAGATCATCAATCAAACGGTGATACTAAATCGAATGAATTTTGAATGCAACTTGATTTACTGATTTTCTTATTTGCTTCACTGCTGACCGTCATGTCTCTACATGACCGGGCCAATACTATCATTGATTCGCCATTAAATATTTTTCTTCTTATTATTTTGAAAATTTGGCTTCTCTTTATTTAATATTGTCCAATGAAATTAATATTTTTTAAAATTCTTAAAATTTTACGATAAGTCATTTGTCACATTTTGATGGCAATTCGATGCAGTCAGAAAAATCACAAAAATTGATAAAAGATGACTCATTGAACTTATCATAAAGATAATTTACCTTGATAATTATAAATCAATGAGTAATGGTTGTATCAAAACTCATATAATCATTTACACTCAATTCATTTGATTCATTCTATCATTTAAACAAATATTTAATATCATCAATCTGTAAATAATTTCTAAATTATTATCTTAAATTTTATTTGTCTTTGGTATAAAATATAATTAAGAAAATATATTATTATAAGTTCCTATTAATCTTTAAATCATTTGCTTGTATTATTCTCACATTACGCACCTTAATTTGTTGTGCACCTTATCGATGCTCATAAATCTCTGAGAATCTTAACTGAAAAATTCAATAAATCTTAATAGGATCAAAACAGATACATTTTGTTTTTATTCAATCATTAAAGGTTTATTTTTTGAAAAAAAAAGCAATCAAAAGAATTTAGCCCCTCCAGAGGTCTCTATTATTGTATTATTTGATTTGTTTTTAATATTTCAGAAAGATGACCATTTACCTCAGACTAGAACACGCTCAGACTATTAATTACACAAAATTTTGGCGGCCAGTGCAATTTTCGAGTTGAGTTAACGACTTCACAGCCACGCCTTGTGAAATAGTTTACATTAAAATTATTATCTGTCTA
>BLXL01004757.1:0-13040 GCA_023170135.1 Acarapis woodi | reverse complement strand
AAAGTTTACTACACCTTGACTGAAACGAATCTTGTAAAGTACGACAAAAATGATCGAGACTATTGGAAAGCCATGTGGATTATCAACTCAATTGTCACACTGATCATGCTATTAGTCGGCATCATAGGCTTATTTAGGGAAAAAGTAATTCTTATACTAATTACATCAGTTTATATGATGTTCATCCTTCTTGAATCTGATGATTCAATAAATGGCATAAAATTGTTCAACATTTCACTATCTCTTATATTATCCACTTCTGTTTTACTTGTCATATTTGCCGCCAGATTAAGATGCTATGCGGAAGATAAATTAAATTTAATTAACAAAATACAATACACTCAATTTTAATTATTTATTTAATCTCAATTTGACGAGAAGTTTAAATTTTTCTTATTTCGAATTTAAAACCTTTAAAAAAAATTTTCGGAATTCAATATTTATTTCAATCTATTTATTTTAAGCATTTTTTATTTATTTAAAGATTCACTCTGATTAATTAGACATCTTAACGAATGAATTAACCGAATTTTTTTAGCCTTTATTAATCTAAACATTGATAATCAGCATTTTTTATTCATGAATAAGTTTTTTTCTAATTATTGATTGATAAATTTTTTTTTCTCTAATTCTTTTAATTTGTTGATAATTTTGATATATATTGTAAATTTAATATTAAATAAAATACTATGAATATTTTTTTTTTAAATTTAATTTTAATGAATATATTAACTATTCATTTTGCATTATCATCTCTTTTTTATCTATTTTCGCTTAGTTTCAATTCAATTACTTCTAATTTTTCATTTTTATTACTAATAATGATAATTAATTCTTTTCGGCAATTATAATTTTCATTATTTATTAAATATGAGTTTAGATGAGTAAAATTTACTAAATTATAATTTTTTTTTGCATTTGAAATAATTAAAGTTTACTTATTAACAAAAATAAGTGTTCAATATCCTATATAAATTACTCTTTTTGTGAATTTAAATAAAATCAAAAAATTTAATATTTATTTAAAAGAAATTTACTTACTTTTAAATCGTAAATCTCGAAATAAAATTCTAAATTAGACTAATTAGAAATGATTGCGAGAGAATCGGGACTTATTAAAGAAAAAATGAATTTTTTTATTTTAATTGTAGTTGTTGAAATAGTATGAAAAATATTAAAAAAAAAACAAACTTAGAAAACAATTTTATATTTTTTTACGATTAGTTAAACTTTGACAAAATTGCTATTCGCGATTGCTTTTTTTGTTAAATAAAAATAGATTGAGTTTGTTTGCGACTTACTTACAAGGCAATAAAAATCATTTTTCACTCAGAAATTACCTTATAATTGATTTTTTTAAAGTTTGAAGCTTTGAAAAGTAGGCTTGAGTTAAAAATATTTTTGCAACCGATCTATTGAAATAAACGCCCAAAACAATATGTTTATAAAGTCCAAACTATCAAGTCCACTTTCGCCAGTTTATACTTGTCAAATTGAAAAGTCGACCATACATCATTTCACTCTTGCCTTACAATTTAACTTTTTAAAATATTTTCAAGAATTTTGAAAAACCAATACTAATTTTTTGGCCTCCTTGAGAATCAATCACTTCTTCCTTCATTTAGATAAAAAAATCTTAATTTAGGCCTTCAAAAAGTAATAAATATTAATTTTTTGACTAATTTACCTATTTGTTCCAAAAATTTGATTTAGATCATCCTGATTTGGCACACCACGATAATGATTGATTTTACGACGATTATCTCTATTCACATTTAATGAAAGATTTTGATTCGAACGCTCTTGATCTTCCATTTCTCTTCGTTCGTTAATATCCAACGTTAATTTTTTAACCTGTATTTGAATTTAGAAAAAAATTAGTGATCTTTAAAATTAGAAAACTAGTTTTAATTACTTTTTCTTTTTCCTCCCTTTCAGCTTTTTCTTTCTCTTTCAAATTTTTGGCAAAATCACTATCTAATGGCACTTGCACAGGTTTGAGAATTTGTTTATTATTTTTTGATTTTGTCATCACAATCACTTTTATAGATTGCTCTTTGGCTGGTTTAGCCGTCAAAGTAATAGGTTGTCCTGAGTCAAATGATGTAATAAATGAAGTAGCCTGTTTTTCGTTTGCATTATTCAAATTATTTAATTTACTGATTGGTATAACAATATCTGTATTCATATTTCGAACATTATCGCTAGATCTTCCTGCTAAACTTTCGCTCACTATCTGATCGAATTCACGTTGGAATTCATCATTTTCAAAATTTTCAAACTCTTGATTTTCTGTGCTTTCTTGACTCGGATTGTTAAGCTCCTCTTCGTCTGATTGATCAGTATTTTCGAGATCTTCATCACCTGATTCTTCATCTTCATCTGACTCTTGTTCACTTTCATCTTCTAATTCCTCTTCCTCATCAATTTCAGTAATTGCTTTCAAATTAGATCGAATTACTGATTTGTTCTTAGGCATTATTTTAACTTTAGGAACTAATTTTTTAATTTTAGGGACTAATTTTTTAATCAGTTTACGAACTTCATTAAATGCATCATTGTAATTTTTAGAAAATTTAAATTTTGATTTGACTCTTCTCACTGAATCAACAAATGCGAATTCGATATCGATTGGAAAAACAGCATCATCTTTATCTTCATTCAAAAGATAGATTATTTTCTTTCGATAAAAATAAAGTTGAAAGAAAAATACAAAAAATCCAAGTTTGCGTTTACCGCTAATAGTATTAATATATGGAACGCAAGTGTCTAAAAGTATACATATCAAACGTATTCGCATTAAATTATCTGCAGTATCAAGTTCACTTTCCCCGTTTTCCAATAATTGCTCGTTAATTTCTTTTAAATCAGTTAAACTTTTCGATCTTTTTAATGTAGACGAATTTTCAATTTTCTCCTTTGGAATTTTTTCCTGATTTAACATCTTCGATGCTTTATCTTTCAAAATTATATCGAACTTTTCATAATTTGGATTTACTCCATACGATAAAAGCATATAAAGTGCATTTATTACAACCGATGAATCAATTAAACGGTAATTGTAAAGTTCACCTAAATATTTGACAGATGCTATACGACGCTGATTATATCTAATCGAATTTATTTCAATCATAATATGCATTTCTTCAAATATATTGTCTATAACCTGATGGCCAATCATTGGCTGATATTGACTTAAAGCTGATAAACAATTTGCCAGATATTTAATATTGAAGTATTTAACTAACCAAACTTCAGAAATACACTTGACCGCAAAAGTAACGAATTCCTTATCTGTATAATCAAATCGTCTAATTAAATTCAAAACTTTTTCCAAATTTTTACGATCTAACTCTTTGTAAATGAGAAATTTAAAGTAAAGTTGCACATCACTCAATTGTTCTTTAGGTTCTTGTTGCCTAAAATCGCTTTGAATAAGTTGACCACCACCTGTATTTTGCAAGTTAGGACAACTATAATAGTATGCATTTTCAATCATTGAAATGTACTTTGTTTGAATTGGTATTAATGATTTCTTCCGTAACATTTGCTGTAGGAGTAAATTACATTTGATATGTGTAGATGGACTTAGATACAAAAAACGACCGCATACTTCTAATAGATTGCATGCCATTTCAATTTGATGATGTGAAAAATCAAGAATAAGTATCTTGAGACATTGCATAGTTTCCTCTTTAGGAAATATGTTAAATTTTGTTAGTTCACCAATATATCTCATTGTTTTAATCTTACTTTCAATGTTGATTTGATCTTTTCTGTTTAAATGAAATCGAAAATCTTTTTTCAGCAAATAGACTAAATCACTACCGACTAGAGGCATGATTGGATTGACGATAGCGACGAAACGAGCAAAAAATGGAAGAAGATCTAGTCTTGTTCTAGGACAAGTGAAAAGGGCACGTATTAATTTTTTACGATTGCTTTTCGAATTAAAATTCATACTAAAATCGTAAGCTGCTTTATCGATTGTTTCCTTTGTCATACAATTTAATAACATATTTAATAGTTCATCTAATGTAATTTTCATCGTTTGCTGTGGATCTTTAGTACTTATTGTCAATGATTTACCATTTAGAGTATTTGATTTTTTATTTACTTTACTATTATCTTCGTCATCACTATCTGATTGAAATTTTTCTAGTGCATTCTCAATATTATCACTTTCATCTTCACTTTCATCGTTGATTAGTTCTTTAGTCAAATTTTTAGCTAGTGCTTCATCACTTAATTCAATCGTCACATTGTTTGAAGATTCTTGTGATTGCTTTTCGAACTCCGGTCTTTCTTGTTCTATTCTCTCAAAAAACTCCTTGTTCTCTAATCTATCAATTTTGTCTTTTTTTTCTTCCTTTTTTGATTTTTGATATTTTTCTTTAATACTATCTTTGTATAGGTGAGCTGGTATTTCATTTTTCAAATTTGGTAATTGCTCATAGAATGCTCGCGAATTCTCATCTTCGAATAGCGGCACATCAATTGAATTTATTCTGATACCTGATGAATCAATGTTTAGTAAAGATTTATCAAGTTCTTCTGGATCATCAGCCTTCAATTCAGGTAAATCTTCGTTTAACAGTTCACCGAGTTGTTGAACAGATAGCCAGAATTTTTGAAAGTTCATCTTGTTTTCTTCATAAATGTTTTTCTTTTTTTCAGACAATTCACCACGTTTTATAAGAACTTTCTTATTTTCATATTCACGTCTTTTTAACGCACGATGATCAGCCACAATTTGTTTACAAACTTGTGCATAATAATTTTTGAGAAGCATTCGTAAATTTTTTTGTCGTTCAGATGAAAGAAAACTAGAACAAGGTATTTGTTCTTTATGTTTGTGGGCTAATAATATTAAACGTCTAGGCACGAGACCGGCATAATACCATCCACAATTTTTACAAAAATTAAGTACTACATTTAAGTTGACGACCTGTTTTTCACTAAGCAGCAATTTAAGAAGATTTCCTAATATTTGAAGGCTATCTTTTAGACCAAAAATACCATTAAGAATAAGCTCTGAAAATATGCGAAGATCATTACGTAATTTTGAATAATTAGTTATTTCTTGAATATTTTTAGGTAAACTTTTTTTCCATTGTTCGAGAAACAAAGATGGAAATTCCGGATACATTCGACGAATTTTCGAACAAACTTCGAGATACAAGGCTATTTCGGATGTTTTTAATTTTAATTCAACTAAAGCGGCAACTACTTCAGTTAGATATTTACTGATATTCAATGTTGATATATCTTTGAGTACTGAATCTTTTGTCAATTCAGTCAGATTTTTGAGCTTTTTTACAAATGCTGAATTTTTCTTAATGCTCGAATCAAATTTTGACAAATCAACTGGATTTTTAGCGATAGTGTTCGTATGATTCAAATCACGTTCGATTTTCTTTGCTTCATCCTTACTTCTTAAATCATTTATATAATCGATCAATTCCTTAAATTCATTTTCATCAAAAGATATTGGATCTTCATTTTCATTATTCATCTGATCAGTTGATGCCTAATCAGAAAGAGATTTTTCGTTAAATTTCAAATGAATTTTAAACTAAAAAATAAATTAATTGAATAAGATATTTACATCGAGTTGAGCCATTATATAATTCGAAATAATCTATTTACAAAATTTATACAAAATCTAGAAATTAAACATTTAATCACACACTTTTCTCTCGTTCATAATTTACAAGAGAACTAAATAAAAAAGAAATTAATTAGATTTAAAGATCATTAATTTAATTTTCATTGTGATTGATTACAAAAATAACTTTCTTTTTAAATTCATTTGAATTATGTTTATTCATTAGTCTATTGAAAATACACGATTTTTCTGGTGCGGATATTTATAATTTCTTTAAAAAAAAAAACAGAAAATTTTGAGGCGCTGAAATTCAAAAATCAATTATTTTAATGGCTCAACTAAAATTAAAATAAAAAGGCTATCTTTTAAATGTGAAATTCGCTTTATATCTTAAGTTTGTGAATTGCAAATACGAGATTCAAATTAGTCTTATGAATGGAACCACGAAAATTGGCAGTTTAGCATTTATAATTCTGATGTGTCTTTGAATCAGTAGAAAATTGTGACACATTAGAAAATTAAATCGATCGCTCTGAATTGTAAATTTAAATCACGTGCTATTATTAGTATTTGACAAGCTTTGCAATTAAAGCTAAATTCGTATAAAATTTTTCCTAAATAATGCAGTTGACTTAATCTTATTGAATTCATTGATTAAAATTAAATCGTAGGTAGAAAAAAATAAATTGATTCCTCAAAGTGAGTTTTATAACATACATTCGCTAGACAATGTGGACAATGAGCTACGAATTTCGCAATATCAAGAAAATTGCTAAAACTGAAAATTCTCGCTATCAGTGCCTGCTTCTTATTAGAGAAATGATATTTACCATTTATTATTTTATTTCGAGATGCTATACAGAATACAAGGATTTTTAATTTTGTACACTATCAAGTTTATGATATTTTAATTAAAAAATTAATCTCATCATTTCATTGATGATGAAAAATATAATTCCATGTGTACGAATTCATAATTTGAATTCGTAATAATTTAAGTCTTATGTCATTGGTTGAAATTTTTTTGAAAAAGATAAAGCACAATTATGATTCAAAAATTAGGTTGATGAGAATTATTTTTCCTCAAGAAAATTTTCATCAAGTAATTAGTAATAAGTTACATTTTTATATTTTGGAGTATGAGATTTGTTCTATTCTATGACTATTTAGCGATTGTAATAAAGCACAATTTTCGTGCTGCAAACGATTGATATTAAACGGTGAAAAAAGTTTCTTTCAAATTTATTTATTTTGAATTTTTACTGTTATTGCTTTTTTACCCCTAATTTTTTTAAAATTATTGGACATTTATCAGACTAGCTTTGTTTTGTTTAGAATCTTGAGCAAATGTACATTAAATTTTCGATATCGTTTCTTACTTTCAATCAAACATATAAGCTGAAGCCAATTCGGTAAATTAGCTGTCTATTTACTCAATAATTTAAAGTGCTAGTTTGTTTAACATTATTTAATTGATTTTTTTTTCATTCGCATAATAGATCTCTTTTTTCAGCAATTCAATATTATATTTAATATGCTTTTTTTGCTTTAATATATTTATTACTTAGTAAAAATTAATAAAAAAACTTAATTTAACCATTTTCTGCATGTATTTTGACGAAGACTAGTTTGCAATTTATTTTTTTTACCTTAGCTTTCACGCTTTTTTTAATCGATTGATTGCTTTATGAAAAATTCGCGATTGATAAAATTAAAACGTTAGAAAAAAAAATTTATTTTTAACTTTAGAAAAATTAAAAGAATTTAAAAATAAACATTCATAATCTTAAAATTAATTTTTTTGGCAATAAAATCAATGTTTGTTATAAATCAAATGTGCAAAATTTATGACATCAATTTTCGAAAAAAAACGACCAATATTAAAATTTTATTTTGAAAATTTTTTATATTTTAATTTGATCAACTTCATTTTTTGAATCGATTATCAAATATTTTTGATTCAGTTCCACCTATTATATCAGTGAGTGAAAATCAAAATTTTAGGTTAGAAAATTTCTTTCAAGCACAAGTTTGTAAAATCAAATTTAAAAGTCAGACAGATAAAAAAATCAAATCAAATTATTAATTAATAAAAGCTCAAAAAATTACACGGTCTTAATTATTAATTTATAAGTAAAAGTTAGCCGAATTTTGAATTAGCAAGCCATTAGTTTAAGTATTCAAGAAACAGTCCCAATTTTTAAGGGTTTCTTCTTATCTAGATAAGATTAAAAGGTTTGGTATTAAAACTCATTGTTTATTAATTATATTAACATACTTATTTTGAAATAAATTATTATTCATTTTTTTTCTATTAATCAAGTTCATTATGTTCAAAATGTGACAAAAACTTATCTTTTCATATAAAAAAATTAAAACATTCAAAGGTTAAAAATATTAAAAATAGCCCAAATTAGATTTTACATGAAAAAATTATATGCAACGGCTACATTTATTAATTTTATAATTGATGATTATGAACAGATAAACAAGAATAATTTAAAAGTAAAATATTTGAAGAAATAAAATTTTAAAAATTTAAGGTTGACTTAATTTTTAGGTTTTTTTTTCCATGAAAAAAAATTTAAAGAAAAGCTGAATCATTGAAAAACAAGATTCTTTCCACTTTTCGAATATATTTTTGACCATTTAATGGACCTTGAGAAAAAAATGGAAAAAAAAAACCCACATATTATGAAGCATTCGAAAAAAGAAAAAATATAAAGAAATAGCCGTAAAAAATAAACTGTTTATATTAAAAATCGGTGCAGTGATGAATTTTGAAAATTAATTAGGTTGACAATTTCGCCAAGTATGAATAAAAGTAAGAAAGAACAAAATTTTCTATTTGTAAATAAAAAGTTTCTACAAGTGTGTAACACTGAATTTAGATCTACTGAATAATATATTGTGTATATGATATATATAGTATGTATGATTATAAGTATTTTTTTTTAAACAGATGAGCTTTTAAAGAATCATTTCGGAGATAACCATTTATTATATGTATATTTTTAATTCTAGATTTTAAAACATATTAAAACATGAACATGTTTAGCAACTGATGATCTAATTTATTTTCTTTTATTTATGACCGTTATTTATCCTGACCGATGCCTAAGGTTGAATCATTATTAAGTATAAGCCATAATTTGACAACAGAAAGCCTACAGCGATCGGGGTAAAAAAAAAATGAAGCATTTTTTATCGTCGAAATAAATCGCAATATTTGAAACAATATTTAAGTTTTGTTTTCTTTTTTTACGTTTGATTTAATATAAAAATTAAAAGTTAATCAGAGACACATTCACAAAAGGTGAAGTTTCAACTTGTTCAATTAAAATAAAATATTTAGTTCATAGTTTAATGAATTATAAAACGCTTTAAAATACGGTTTTACTGATAATTAAAGATTCAATTTCAAATTTAATAAAGATTTTCGTGTTCTTAAGTAAGTTGTCCTAAAAAATTAAACTTAATAATTTTTTCGATTTGTTGAAATTATGATTATACGTATTCTTAACATTAGTAAAATCATAATTTAAATATAATAGCCGTCAGATTTTTACTGATCCTTTTAAAAAGTAGAAATTTTTCCCATTAAGCATCAGGCTGGTTTATTGATGAGCCTCAACGTCTAAAAAAGAAAAGATTTGGAATCAATGATGCGAAATAATTATTTTTTAAGTAGCAATTTTTTTTTTAGTGCAAACTAATGATTCCTTCAATCATTTTACAATAAAGATTCAAAGCGATCAAAAAAAAATTGGATAAAAATTCAAAACATTGAATGATGTCTCAATTAGGTGCATGAACACAAAATTTTTTGCGTAAAAATCTAAGTAAAAAGTTATTCTAACAATTATAAAATTGAGTATTTACTTCATTATATTTATATGCTTACTACGATTATTTACAATTATATGATTCATGATACAATTTTCCTCAAATCTAATAAACTCAAAAATAAATGAAAAATTTTTGAAACAGAAAATAAATCAACAAATAAGTTATTTGGTACATTTTTTATGTATTTTTATTGATAAAATATCTTTTTTTTTTTAATTTCAAAAAAAATTGAACTAGATTATACAGCCTTTAAACATGAATAAGAAAAATTTAAAATTATAATAAATAACATGGACAAAAAATTTAATTAAAATTTTTAGAATCTCAAACAAATAAACAAATTTGAAAAACAATTCAGAATATTAAAATATATTCATTATGAAAGCGAGTCATTTATAATGATTTATCGTTATCTAGTTTTATACAATTTGCCTGAAAGAGCTGATGAATTTTTTTTACACATTGTAAATACAAATCATAGATTTTAAAATGAAAAGTGAAAATATACAAAATAGCTTTAAAAATTGTAGAATTTTATTTTGTGAAACGAAATTTTTTTTTTCCTTTCTATGGATAGGTGTGTATACAATAGTTTGTTTGAAAATTAAAAAAAAATAGATTAGCTCAAAAACTTGTGAGATGATTGAGGCAAGTGATGAACTTTTAATTGAGCTTTGAAAACGTCCTATTCATGTATTTATCCGTAAAGACTAATGATGTTTAAAAGGAAAAAAATAGAGATTAATAGAATAAATTAGATTTTTTTTTTTTCAATAGTTTGTATTAGTTTTAAAATAATTAAAAGCCAAAATATACACGTTAATCAACAAAAAAAAAATTAAAGAGAAATGACTAATAGGAACAACATACGGAAGACTGGAAAATGGTGAATAGCTTGAACCGAACATTGATCCACTTCCATATTGGCTTGCATATGATGGATAGTTTGAAGATCCTGATGGATACAATGAAGATAGACTACTCAAAGCAGAAGACAGAGCGCTTCCGGCCGATGAACCAAAACTACCACTATACGATGGAAAACTAGATGAACCTGCCATGTATGAGTTGTAAAATTAAAATTTCATATTATTTGAATCAAATGAATATTTAGATAAAAAAATTTTCGAACATTCATGAATTTTAATTACCGTGACTGGATCCATAACCTGATGAATAAGGTGATGTGTAAACAGCATAAGGTGAAGATGCAGCGAAAGATGAACCGTAAATAGATCCATAACCATTTGAATACGGTGAATTAGTAGATGAGGCTCCATAAAGAGAAGATAGCATGGAAGATACGAGTGATGGTGATGAGCCGTAAGATGTGTAAGGTGTCATATAAGATGAATATGCTGAACCTATGTTAGACGGTGTACCGTAATAAGGGGAACCGGCCATTGAAGATGCATAAGCTGCATATGGTGAAATGGGTGATGATTGATAACCAGCGTATGGACCATATGATGAATAAGGGCTTGATGTGCTAACTATGTTATTAGTGCTGGCCGAAGCAGCAGGATAAAGGTAAGGCGATATTCCAGCTGCCATTGAATATGGGTAATAAGATGAAGATGCTTGAGATAATTGATTGCTTGCAACCGCTTGAAGAGGGGCACTATTGTTTTGTGACAAAACAAACTGATTGATATTAACTAGAAAAACCATAATTAATAGTTTAGTTATAAATTTAGCCATTTTTCTTTTTGCAAAATAAATTAAACTTTTTTGCACAGAATTCAAATTTAAAAACCTTGTTGCAACGTTTTTTTTAAAATTTTTTTCTAAATTTAATAGTAAACGAATAAAATTTCGTTTAGTGTGTAAATACCTCGTCAACCAAGATGAAATGATAGAATGAACTCAAATAAAAATCAATTTTTAAACGTGAAGAAAATTGAGAATTAAAGAAATCTGCTTACGTATATGAACTCAATTCTATAATAAAAGAATACCTATTTCTAATGCATATAAATTTAGGTCTAAACAATAGGATTTTGAGTTGGAAAAAAATTAAAAGGCGGTACGATTGATGATGATCGCTTAATTAAGTATTTGGATTAAAAGTTTGGTTCGCTAAAATACCATTTGAGCTTTTTGGTAATGCTGCTATCGAGGTCCATTCGACTGTACGATAAATTGTTTGTTTAATTGCAATTAAGTGCTCAAAAGACGTATAGATACATTTAGATATTAGTCCACAAGGTAACTGTCTCGGTCACATAGTTCGCACATTAGTTTATTCGGCAAAAAGAATGAAAAAATTTCTCAACCGAAAAAGATAAGTGAGATGTAGAAAATAAAAAAACTTTTTTTTGGTTCATATAATTTTTTATTTTGAATAGTGTGAGACTATCGTTTAAATTCCACCCTAAATTGCTTTCGAAGTGGCATATATTAAACGTCAATTGATGAAAAAACATCAAATTTATTATTCACTTTGATTTGATCGTCTAAATATATTTATTCAATTAAGTACAGTTCATGATTTAATGAAAATTTCAATTTTTTTAGTGTCTAATCACCTTATTGAATAATTTATTTCGATTCAAGTTATTGAATTAAAAATTTATAGGCAGTATTTGAAAACCATTATGATTGAAAAAAAAAGAAATTTTTATTAATCATAAACATTGAAGATAAATTTTAAAATGAGTCATACAAAATTGTCATTTTATTCATCATTACAAAAGTGATTTTGAAATTAAATTAAAAAAAATTTTTTTCGAAAAATATAAATAAAAATTCAAATAAAACGCGCATATTTTTATTCTCACCGCCAGTAATCAGGAACGATTTTTTTCAGTGTGTTGCTATTTTCGCGAATGATTAGAAAAGTCAGAATCAAAATAAAAGGTAAATAATAATCAAAAAAGCATGCTTATTTTTTAGTCATATTTTCAAATTTTTAAATAGATATTTGTTTTTACATAGAAATAAGAAATGAACAGATCATCAAAAATAATCAAATTATTTCATCATCTTGACAAATCCATGAATTATAACCAGTTCAGAACTCTGTGTAATGAACATTTGGTCCATCCAAAAGGAGCGAAAACATTACAGTATGTAAAATTGAATTAAATTTTTGAATTAATTTTCGATGTAAATTAGCTGAGAAAATTAATTTATTAATTGATTTTATTCAACTCCTATCAGCTGCAATTTACAATAGTTTTTCTTTTTTATTTATGTATCACATTAAGTGTTGAAGAAGACGATAATCAAAAGATCTTTGCATGCATTCATCTAGAACCAACATTCCCTTATGAGCACACAAAAGTAAATATTGATCTATTATTTTTTTGATATATTTTTATTTTTTTAAAAAAAAATTGGGTTCATTAATCGTTTTTTCTTTCTAGCCATTGCCAAATAAAATCGAAGAGATAAAAGAATCAAATTCGGTCCTGAAGAATGAAATAAAAAAAGAAGATATTTACTCTAAAGATTTATCAGATTTAGAAGTACAAAGATTAACTTACACTTCTCATCATTTCTGGAAAAAAAGGTGAGTTATTAAGATAGATTTTTTTGCATTTCAAGAGCACATTGAAATCACAAAAAAAATTTTAGTTTT
>BLXL01004742.1:0-22273 GCA_023170135.1 Acarapis woodi | reverse complement strand
TAAATAAAATATTTATGCAAATTTGATCGGACATTTTTAATTTAGAATTAAGCGAATGGAAACAAAAAAAAATATTTTGATTATCTCACATAAATTAAAGGATATTGCTTAAAAATTTTACTGAATTGATATGCAAAAAAAAGAGAAATTTTTAATTCGTTATCAAAAAATTCTGCTTATGAAAAAATTAACTAATTACAACATAAGCTATTGAAAAACAATTTCATTCTATTTTTTTATTAATCAGATTCGTTTTTTAGATGAAATTATCAATTTTTATAGAAATTTATTTTTTTATCTATTGATTTTATAATATTCAAAACTTATGACTATTTTATTATTACATTAAACTTGATTTTTTTTTAAGAAATGAATCCAAAAGATATTTTTTCTTAACTGCTTAAATTTTCTTTTTTCAAAATTTTTTTAAAATTATTGGCTTTTGTCTTTTAATCCAAGAGCTTGGAAAAAAATTATTATCATAAATTCATTTGCTAATCAATCAAAGTAAATTTTTGAATTATATATTGGAAATAAAAAACTAAATAAAAAAAATTTCATCATGGATGTCATTATGTGTAATATTCAAAGTAGTGAATCGAATTAGAAATTGACGCAGAAATATGAAAGAATATAAGAGGTTTTAAAATATTTTTATAATTTTAAACATCTAAGAATAAATGATACAAAATGTGATTCAAATCACTTCAAAGTTTCAGAAATTTTGTTTGATTTGTTAAAAAAAAAAGAAACGAATTGGAATTATCCAAATATTCTAATTTTCTTGGAATGAAAATTTTAGCGTAATTCTGAGTTAGGATTATTGTAAATTTCTTTTCTTCAATGAGTATTTATCGTAATGTTCAATTTTTAGTGAAATTAAAAAATCGGAATTTTCAATTATTCACGAATGTAATTCATTGGCAAATTATTTGAAACTTTGATTTTGCTTCTATTATTGGTTCTATTTATAATAAGTCATGGTAAAAGTCGATTTTTTTTCATTCAAGTATTTTAAGAAGTGGCAATTAGGAATTGGAATATTTCTAAAAAAAGTATTCAATTATTTAAGAAATTCAAATTGATCACGAAGTTTAACCTAAATATTTCTGGTGAATTTGTTTTACGCATAACTGAAAATTTTGTGATAAAGGCCTTAAATTTTCCTGATTACGCCTTTTTATAATATGCAAATTGGTACTTTTTATATATAAGTTTGGGTGTTTTTTTGTCCCTAAAATTATTCCGTTAAATTTAGACGTAAAATAAAAAAAGTGGTATATATAATTAAGATATACCTCAGCTTTGTTATTTTTTAACGATCAAACATTTTCAGCCTGACATATTAGTTTCGAAAATTTTTTTTGAATTTTTGCTTTGAATTATCTTTCGATTTGAACACTGATTTGTAATAATTACAAGAATTTTTTCTTAAGTATAACTAATAAATTAGATATTTTATTTTTTTTTTTCATTTTTTCTTTTGGTAATAATTTGTACTGAAAATGGATGTCAAATGCAATAATTTTTTTGAAATTCTATAGGTAATCTTTCCCTTGTTACATAAAACAATACTCTTAAACAAATATTTAAAAAAAAATAAAATTGAGTAACACTATTTTTTTATTTATAATTTTTTTTTAATTACAATGATATAAAGATAAATTAATTAAAAAGAGAAATTATTTTCTCAAATTATTCGCTACAAAATTATGTCCATATGAAATGTTCAAATTGGCTTTAAAAAATTTTTTGAATTTCACTGCCAGATTGGTTTTTCAAAAAAATTTATATCAAATTACGTAACGTAGTTTAAAAAATTACGCACAATATTTTTACATTTGAATTCTTTTTTCAATTAGAAAAATAAATTAAATTATCAATAAATATTTATTTTTTGATTATTTCAAATTTTAGAGGTAAAAAAATGTGCATATTCAAGCTCATTTGTTGAAAATTTATTCTTTGAAATTAGACGTGTTTAGCCTGATCTCCAAATTTTTTACCCTTTTTTTTTTGTTCAATTTTTTTTTTTTTAATTTATTCTAATTTGTGAATTTGTTTAGAGGATTCATAATTTTTTAATTAAATAGCCAAAAATTTATGAATAACATTGAAACTTTGACATAACCCCTAAATAGATAAATATTCAAAAAATCTTTTCAAATTTGAATTTCTCATAGATTATTTTAATCAAATTACATTTCTTTTTTATTTTTAGATTTTACAAAACTTGTGTGTATTGTATCTTGATTATTGAAACATCTAGTGATTATAATGGATTTTTCAAACTTTAAAAATTCTAATTTTTGACAATTCATTTTCTTGTCCTAGTGCGTCTGAATTCATTTATTTCATTTGAAAAATTTATTTTCAACTTTAAATTTTTTCGGATCAAAGCAAATATTTATCAAATTGAATCAGCTAATTTTATTTGTTAATCTGAAAATTATAAGACAAAATAAAAGTTGAAGCAATATCAAGTTTACATTTTTTTAAAATAAAGTGCTAATCATTTTTCAATTTTTATCAAACACAAACATATCAATATTCAAATCATTTCAAATTTAGGCGGACTATTCGAAAAAATTATACGATTTTATCAATTAAATTTATATTCGTTCGACTTTTTAAGAAATTCTTGGGGAATTTGATGAGAATAAGGTTAGTTAAACTCTAATAATCGACTTATCTAACTTCGGTTACATTTAGGATAAGAATTTTTTAATATTTTAGACGGTACATAATTGAAATTTTTATATCAAGTGAAGTCTAATAAAATTAAAACATATTAATCACAATTAGATTTGTACAACTGATATCAATTCAAAATTAATAGAATCTGCCTTTTTGTCGAACAGAATATTTAAAATTGTAATTCATAATGTCAGAAAAAATTTTTAAGTTTAGAATAATATCAATTTATTTTGTAATTTTTCTTCACAATATTGTGACAATATCTATTGTTTCAAATAATTAGTATTATAAAATAAAAAATAATTTTTTTAGCTCAAGAAGCACGTTTTAAGAATTGAAACAAAAAAATTGAAGTTTACAAAATATAGAAAAAATTTCGCAATCGAAGAGTTTATTGAATGGAACTAATTTTTGTAAATATTGAATTGAATATCTTATTTGATATCAACAATTTGAAGTAAAAGAATTTAGTCTATATCGCTGAATCAATCGATGAATTGAAATTCATTGAAAAAATTTAAAAAGTGTTTTCTTCATTATCATGCTTCACGTTGATTATTGATATTTGTTAATGACACTTATAAATGAAAAAATTAAAAATTCGAAAAAGCATTTTTTCCATAAAACAAGAGATTCTTCTAATTCAACCATTCTTGCTTTATCAATCAATAAATGAATCAATTAATCAATAGGATGTAAATTATTGTAAAAAAATTTCAATTCTTTTTGATGACTCATTTAAAATTTTAAAAGGAAGTTACTTCCTAACTGTAAATTCTTTTAAAAAATATATAATTAATAAATTGTTTATAATATCAACGAAAAAATGATCGGATTACAAAAATTCAACTATATTTTTTTTTTACTATCTGAAAGAGAGTTTGGAATTCCGAAATAATAAAAATCATTAAAAAATTAAAAAAAAATCACATTTGAAGCACATTTATTATTTAATTGCTAGTTTATTTCAATACAATTTTAGGGTTAAGTAAAATATTTCAATATACATAATATCAAGTGTATAATGTGTTTACAGAAACCTAAAAAAAATTGAAAACTGAAATGTCTAAAAAGTTTTTGTAGAAAAATTATTACAAAACTAACCAACGTGAAATTAATTTATAAAGAAAAAAAGTTTGTGAAAGTCTCAGTATAACGGTGCACATTCAAAGCGACTATTTTAATGAAGAAGAAATAAGTGAAATATATCGAAAGGTGTTGATTCGTGCTGTTAAAAAAGGTCTTACAAATACCATTTATTAATTTATTAGTAATATTACATTTCCTTTTCTAAAAACAAAAAAATATTACTGGATATATAATCATGTGGCAATTGGTACAAGCCAACGGAGAGAATGCAGATTTTAATTGCATATCGCCAACATCACGAACAAAGCATGCAACGTGTATTAATCAAGAAGGATTTATCTATCTTTATGGTGGCAAATCTGGCAATATGTCGCTTAAAGATTTATGGCGATTCGATACAGAAAATAACTATTGGGAGGAGATTAAATGTTCAGGCGATTTTCCACCCTCACTACAAGAGCATACAATGGTAACATGGAACGTAAGTTTTTTTATCCATTTTTTTGTCTGAAAAATTTAAAAAAATTTTTAAACTCATATATATAATCGCTAAAATACTTAAAATCAAGCAAATTTTTATAATTCAAATAATTCATTATATGACCCATTTATTTTTCGAACATTTAATAAAAATCGTTTCTAAAAAATAATAAGATTTTTTTAATCTATTTTTATATAGTTAAAAATTTATATATGGAAAAAAATCGAAAAACTAGTCTTTTTTTGAATGAATAATAAAAAATCTATTAAATTACTTAATATCTATTTATTTTTAAAATTTAACTTTATTGATATAATAAAAATTTAAAAACAAGATATAAAAAGAAATTTTAAAAATAAAAAGTGCGGAAATTTATACATAAAACAAAAAATATTCTGAGCCAAATTTAAATTACTTTTACTACTTTTACTAAAATAGAAAATTTAATAAAATTTTACTTCAATAATAGAATTAGACAAATTTTTGGCGATCTGAAATTGAATATATAAAGATTGTGCGTTTTTTTTTGAAAATCAAAATTAACTATAATTATAATTAGATGATAATTAAAAATTTTTCTTATTTTTTGATTTTTTTCTAATAAATACTATTTTATTTCAAGCTCTTTATTTTCAAATTTATTTTTTTTATATTCAAATAAAAAATCATATATGATTTTAATTTTTATTCATAAACAAATAGTCAGAAATTTCATTCGAATCATTTTATTCAAAACATATATAGTCTGTCATTAAAGTTTTAATTTACCGAAATTTGATATGATAAATTTTGAATAATAAAATCTTTTTTTTTTTTTACACTTTCAAAAAATTTTCTCAAAAAGAATAAAATCTATATATTTGGCGGAGAAATAGGATATAGTTCACAAGAGACACCTTTGTGGCAATTAAATTTAGATACATGGCATTGGCGAAAATTTGGTTCTGCCAACACCAATTCGCCTGGCATTTCATCAACCCAGCCAACTGGACGTAGTGGCCATAGTGCTGTTTTATTTGAAAACTCAATTTATGTCTATGGAGGTTATCAACAACTGAAAGGAAGTTTAACTGAACTTTGGAAATTTGATTTATGTAAGTTTCTTTTTTTTATTTCTGTTTATATAAATTTAAAAATCTTTGAAAAAAATATCAATACTTAAAAGAAGATTTCGAATCGGCATGAAAATTAAAATAGCTAATGTTAAATTCAAAGCAGGATATGATAAATAAATGAATAAAAATTATGTTATAATACTTTAATTTTTGAAAATTTGATCTAATTCAATAATTTCTATTTGGTTAATTGAACTAAAGTCTATCTATTATAAAATTTTTCGAATGTAAAAATCAAATCAATTAATTTCAAGTTCAATTATTAAATGAGAATTGATTTCGATTAATTTGAAATAATATAGTCTTAATCAAAGTTCAAATTTTTTATTTCTCTGAAATTAAATGATTTATAAATATACTTTGATCTAATATAATTATATTTTTTTGCCAAAATAAAATAAAATTTTTAATAAATAGAATTATTTTCTTTCTAATTTATAGAAATTCAATTTGAATAAATTTTGATTGTTAGACCATAAAAAGATTAATTAAGTATTTGACAAAAGATCAATCAGCAATCAATTCATTACGAATTATCATTATTAATGATTTATCAGTCACTTTTACAATCGAAAAAATTGCAATAAAAACATTTCTTTCTAAACGATTGTATATTAAATATTAAGAAAGGTTTTAATGTCAATCGAACTATCAGATTAATTTGGATATAATTCTTATTTGATAAAAATCTCACTATAATTGCAAAAGTCTATTAAATAACCGATGCCGCCTACTGGTTTTAATCCTTGCAACTAAGAAAATTTGAAATTTTATTGGTCTAGTCAATTCGAATTTTGCGTTGAATATGAAATATAAATTCAACTATTTAAATGGGAGTCTCATGTTATTTTTATTGGCTCTCTAATTTTGCACTTTCTTGATTGTTAATTTTCAAAACTTGATCTTAAAAATATTTCAACCTAATTCAAGCATGTTGATCATTTGATTTAAATCTAACAATCTCAGATTTGAACCACTGAATATTTTAATAGTTTCTTAATACTTATTCAATCAATTAAGATTATTATTAAACAAGATATTTTTTACGTCGAAATTTATACTCGCAACAGTAAAAGAAAATAAATATTTTTCTGAAAAAATCAATTGGCAAGAAAATTAAATATCAACCGAGAGCTATTCTAAAATTAAATACGAACATGAGAACATCAATAAATTCAAGAATAAATTTTTTAATATGTTTATTATCTTTAAAGTTCAAATTTGAATTTTCTTTGATCGTCTGAATCGAATTTAGAAAATATGAAATCATAAATCGGAAAAATAGATAAAAGATATCAATTAAACAATCAACAAGTGATTATCTAATAATAAATTTAAAAAATTCCTAATAATTAAAATCATGTGAGAGTATCACCAAATATTCAAAGCTTTTAGCTCAATATATAAAAAAAACTAGTGAATTGTCTTTGGATTTATTAATTCTAATATAATAAATTTTTGAATAAAAAAAGGTTAAAATTATGGAAAAATCTTTTTTCTTTTTCAAATATCGGCAACTTTTTTTTGTGAAACTTCGAAAAAAATTTGCTGCCATTTTCCGAAAATTAGAGATTGAAACAAAAAATTTCATTAGATGCTCTATAATACTCTCTCCAGACATCCAAACAGCTCACAGTATTTTTATTTTGTTTTTTTTTTTTTTTTTCAAATTAACTGCAATAATAGCTATTTTCAAAGAAATTGATTCCTTGAATTTTTCCCAAATCTTAAAAATATAAACACACGCTTTTTAATTAAATTCTGAAAAAAAATTGTAAATATTGTTTTATTTGCTTTTCGTTTAAAAACACTCGAATCTAATTTATAAGATTGTTTTCATTTTTTTTAATTTTTTAAAAATATCTAATTTCTTACCATATGAAAATTAATCATGAAAGTTATAATTCTGATTTGAGTGAACCATCATTCTTTTAAGTGACAACAAAAAATTTTATGTTTCTAAAAAGGTATATATGTTTATTTATCAATTAATTCGAAAAAAAGTCTTGACAAAATCAGTTTGACATAATCTTAAATGATATTCAACATTTATTAATAAAGAAGTTATTATCTGAAAATTTCTTTGTTTATCGTAAAGATAATTAAAATTTCAAGACCTAAAAATCTCACCTTGTCGTTAATGTTATTTTTAATATAACTGGTTCATTTAATATGTATGTTTGGATCAAATTTTTAGATGAAAAAGAGCTAATTTTCGATAAAGAAATCGAAAATCATTTGTACGAGAAACACATCTTACTTGAATGTGAGCCAATGAGTACAATTAAAAATGTGAAAGATAGATTTCACCGTAAAATTGGTGACGATTTCAAACCAGATCAATCCATACTCGTATTTAATCGTAACCACTTGAATGATGAGAACAAAAAATTGTCAGACTTTCACATTCAAGAGGGTTCAATTGTTCATTTACATTCAAAATCAATTCAAATATTTGTTAAAACAGCCGATAATAGAACAATCACTTTGCAAGTTGAAACGACGGAAACTATTCGCCAATTACGTAAGAATATCGAAAAAAAGGAAGGCCACTCTTTACAAGATCAATTTATTGTTTATCGTGGGCACTCATTAGAGGATGAAAATACTTTATTGTATTATAATATTCATAAATATTCCACCCTCTTTTTGACTGGTAAATTACGTGGCGGCAAATTTTTTGATATTTATAATTGGCGAATTAATAGATCCTATTAATCGGGCGATAAACCGGAAATATAAAAAGAAATTCAATTAATTTCTTCATTCAACCGAAAAATAAATAATCAATTATTTTTTTTTCTTAATAAAATTTATTTTTTTATATTTCAGGTATTTAATACATAATTTAAATTTGATTGTAATGACAAATTTTATTTGTAATGATTTGCCTAATGAAGATTTATCTTATCAAATTATCACCTAATACACTATTTTCTTATTGAAAATGATGTTTTTTATGCTCAATATTTCTCGGTGTTTTTGAATTTCATTTGTAATTTTAATAGATTAGATAATAAAATAGCTGTAGATAAATCTCAAGTTATAACCTCAACATTAATATAATCATATTCTATTTATAAATTTATAGATTAATTTACATTCATTCTATAAAACTGATAATAAATTATTTTCACTATCTTGACCTTTCGAATTATTTTTGCAATAAAAATCATCTCCATTATATTTGATTGATCTAATAAAGTTAATAATAAAATCCAATGTTTGATTCTGATGTTCATTTCAGTCCCATAGTTTCAAAAACCGATTCATTTTCTATTAATTTTTAAAGAAAATATTTAATAAAAAAAAATTTTTCATCTAGTTGCCGAATCTTGGTCTTTGATAACTGGACCTTGCATAACAACTATTCAACCTCCTGCTCGACATTACCATTCAGCTATAATACACGGAAATCAAATGTATGTTTACGGCGGAATGAATAATTTGGAAGCGAAATCTGATTTTTGGAGATGGAATTTAAGTATGTAAATTAGATTAAATTTCACCTAAATGTAAAAAATACCAAATTTTTACCATTTTTTTACTTTCATTTATTATCTTTTTATTATCAATAAACTCGCAAATCACTAATATTTGTGATTAAATTTGCAAATTTATCTATTGCAAATAAATATTTAATTATTTTCATTCTTTAATGTTTTTGTAAATTTTTATATATACGACAATATTTTAGATGATTTGATGGCATTATGATTCTTTTCAAATCTGTTTTTATATTATAATCATTTGAAACTTGAGATTAACACTTAAGATTGTTATAAAAAAAATTGTCAGAACAAAAAATAAAATTAAATAAACTAAAATTAATTGATTTTGGCTTTAAAATTTTTTTAATAAATTCAAATGTTTTAAAAGCATGACACAATATATTAAAATATTGTACATGAATTTATTTTTACTTATTTGAGAAAAAAATTTTTAGTTGAGATGTTAAGTTTACAAGAAATTAGTTTATTAGAAATTATTTATATATATAATTGAACAATTTAAAAAAAACGATCTGAGTTGATCTGAATAATTAATACAAATATCTTCACTAAAAAAAATCACGAATAAATATTTTAGCCTAGAGGATGATAATTTGAATTTGGAAATATGCTAACTAGAATTATTTTTTGACGAAATAGTTTCGATTGAATAGTGATTGAGAAATCTGAAAATATAAAAAATTTTATCTGATTCTGTATTTACAATAGATTTATCAAAATAATTTTTTATATATTTTTCTAAGTAAATTACTATGAGAATTCTTTTTAAAATTAGTTGATAAAACATGGACAAAAATAAAATGCTACCGAGGACCTGGCGAATTACATGGTCATAGTGCCATCAAAGCATTTGATTCTATGTTTGTGTTTGGTGGAGAACGCAATGGTAATTTATTACAAGAATTGTGGAAATTTAATTTCGGTAAATATCTGAAATTTTATTATTTTTAAAATCTAAATTTTGAATTCGAACTTTTTTCATTTATGAAATAAAAGAATTAAAATTTATTTTTTATGAAAAAAAAATTTTCATGTAGTAAGTTCAAATGATGTAAGTGTTTTATTACTGAATCACAATATATCACTAATCCAATTTATTTTGTCTTTACCATATTTTATTGTCCGAAAACCATAATATAAATTTATTTGCAATTATAATTTTCAAAAAAAAATTTTTTAGGCTTTTGTTTTTGACTTTATATTGTTTATCAAAATTTTATTTTTCTCACTAATTTTACAAAAATTTTACCAGATAAAAAATTGAAAAATTTGAATTGAAAAACAAATCTAAATTTGCGAGTTTTGAAACTAAAAAAATCATCTTGTTAAAAAAGTGATCTAAATAATTTTTTATTTAAATTAGTGATAAAACATTGTTATCAAAATGAGAAAAAGATTTTTTTATTTTGAATATTTCAAAAGTAGGCTTATTACTTAATGCAATAATTTCTAAAAAAAATTAAAGAGTAAGAATATGTCAAAATAAATTTTAAAAAAATATTTTTTTTTTAGTGATAAATTTTTTTTTCTAATTTGAAAATGCATTAAATGTTTTTCAAAAAATTAATTTTCTAAAAATTTCAAGGTTCATTTTTTATTTTTAATCACAACGCATTAAAAAATATAATCTTCAAATAAGCTTGATTAAATCATAAAGAGCTTTTAATATGTAACTTATTCACAATAAAATAGATTAAACTCGCAAATTGATAACTACTGTAAAAAACAAACGAATCTAATTATTTCCTGCAAAATCATTGGAATTATTTTTTCGTGAAAAATTCTTGTATAAATGTTAGTTCAATATATAAGTTAAACAGAATTTTACAAACGAATCGACTTAGTCGATTTTTCGCTTCGTACATCAAAAAAATTTTTTCTGTAAATTTTTAAAAAGAAAAAAAAATTATTTAAGTGATAAATTGAAAAGAAATTTTTAAAAAACTTTTTTAAATGTTAAAAAAAAAATTTTTGGTCTTATAGATGATTTTATACAAAACAATTTTCAATTTTCAAAGCGTTTCAATATAAATGTAAATAGAAAAAAAAATAATAAATGAATATGCTTTCTTAGTCAAAATAGTTTTGATATATAGCTGATTTTTATTTATTTTGCACTAAAAAGATAATGTGATATATTCTAAAAACAAATATCCGGCTATTAGTTTTGATGATTTATGGATTTTTACTATTGAATTCAATGGTATTCGCTGAGTAATGTTGATGATTAGCAGTATTTTATTCGTTTTTTTTTAGCTGGTTACAAGAAAGTCTTTTATTTAGAAAATTTTATTGTTTTTTTTCAATTTATAGATACTGAAAATTGGGAAAAAATACAAACATCCGGTATGTTACCAAGTCCGCGTTCTCGACACACTGCCATATCGAACCCATATACAAAACTCAATAATTGGGATCAGCAAACCGATGCATCAAGTAGCATAAGCAGCAACAATTCACATCAATCAGATACAAATGGAGTTTCACAATACAATTATGTGTCGGAGTCTATTTGTGAAAAAGAGAAAAAAAAAAATTCTTCAAAATTACCTAAAAAACTTGATAAAGATGCTCATGTTAAAAATGAAAAGAAAAAAGAAAAAAAATGTGATTGTAATCAAACAAATGAAGGTACTATAAGGTAAGTAAGAAATTGAATTCTTATAATTTTTCAATTTTGAAATATTTTTTTTCAAAAAAAAAAAATTAAAAATAAGCATTTTTCGATACAGAAAATTTTTCCGAAAAAAAATGAAAAACAAATTAGTGCGAAGTATGTCTACAAATACATATAACATATCACATGACGAAAATTGCAATCTAAATCATTCGTCATTAAATCAAGTTAGTTCCGTAAATACAATGAAAAAATCTAATACGTGCTATGAAGAAACAATAAAGGTGGATCCTAGAATCGAAAATGGTATGAAAAATTCGAACACAATTGACAGTTTGTCTATTGATTTTCGAGATCGATGTACCAGCATTTCGAATTCAAGTCAGACGCAAGAAAGCAATAAAAATGATGAAAATAAATTAAATAATAATTCCACTTTGGTCGACGATGATGATATTCTGAATGACCGCACAACCTGCACGGAATACAGAAAATATGACATAGGTCAATTGTCCTGCTTGAATTCACCAGGCGATGAAACTGAAGATTCAGAATTATTTAACAAAATAAATCAATTACAAAAGGAGCTTGATAGTAAAACTATAAAAACAGTGACAAATTCAGATAATCTGAACAATGTTAGCACTGTAACTAAAAAACAAAGGCCAAAATCGGAACTCATTTTTGAGCTTTCAAATTTCGACGAAGAAAACTATTGTTGGGATGAATTAAAATCAAGCAATAGATCTGTTGAAGAATGGAAAAATTTTTGCTGGATTTCATTTCCGAGTCCACAAAATTTACCAAGCAAATCGAACAAAAATAAAGATAACAAAACATCTACTCATGCAACTAATCATTCATTTGTCAAATTACGCAATCGAGTTTCAAGCGAAACTAATCGAAAAGCACGGCCAAAAACTTATCATCCATCATTAGTTAATAACGGAAGTGATGTATTTTCAAGCTATTTTGAATCAAATTTACATGGGATAAATGAATTAGAATCGCTAAATGATGATCAATTTATAACTGAGGAGGAAATGATTTTCGATGCAAAGGAATCTCCAACTAAAACTGAAAATGAACGAATAGAAGTCGAATCAAACGAAATTAAAATTTCGAATAAAAAATCGGTTAGTGAAAACAAAACGAGAAATCAAACAAAGTCCATACGAATGACTGCTACTGGTAGCAATATAACAACAGTTTGTTCACCTACATCAACTTGTTCACCAATGGATAATAGTATTTCACAATCATTGTCGCTAAGCTCAGGTTATCAATCATTTATGGAAGATAGTTTAATTGATAATGCAACAATTGGACATCAGACAAACGAAATAGGTACATTATTAAATCAAGATCAATTATTGACAACAAACCACTCTGATAAAATAAGATTAAGAAGCAAACAGACTCAATTGAGATCGATAAATCAAAAGACAAGTAGATATTCGTGTAATTTACCAAGTTTTGGGTCTAATTACGGACGACAAAACAACAAATTCTTAAGTCAAGTAATAAATGTGAATAATCAATCGAATAAGGAAAATGACCATCGACAGATAAATGGTAATGAAAGTGAATCAAGAGACACTTTCAATAATTCAATGGTGGTCAAACAATTACCTAATTCAACAAGTAACGTTGAAATTAGTTTAAATAGTGGTAAAACAAATTGGGAGCACAAGATAGTGAAAACGTATTCAACAAATGCATTCAATCATAAAGACACAATATATGTAGATGCGAAGAATGTTCAACGAAATCAAACTAATAATTTTCTCAATTTGTCTGAGAAAATGCACATAAGTTCGCTTGATTTTTTGATTAAAAAACGAAAAAACAAGAAAAAAAAGAAAGAATATCATTTCTGTATGCTTGTTTTTGGCGGAAACGATCAAAAATCGACAAACGGACCATTTAGCAATCAACCAATATCAGTATATAAATTGTATATTTAAAACTATTATTCAAAATATTTATCACTTCATTTCACCTAATGTATAAGTTCTTATCATATCTTTTGTTAGTGATGCTTAAAATCATATTTCATCATTCAAATTTTTATATATTTTCTATGATTATAAAGTTTAAATATTAATCACACACAACTTACCTGTGAATAGCATTGTCTCGATACTATAGATACGCACATACTTTGTTATGAATCAGTAATCATTTTGTTCTAAATTTTATTTTTTATATTAAGCTTTAATAATCTGCATAATCACTAATCAATTTGCAATCATAATAAAGATAAATTATTGCAAAATATATAACGAATTACATTCTAATGAATTATAAAGATGATTTTTGATGAATTTATCTAAATAGTTAAATCTAAATAATTACCTAAAATATATTCTTGCATCAAAAGTAATTATTTTCCGAATCCACGTTTCATTCCATAACCTCTACAGGACGGATGATATATAAGTTCAGTGCAGTCAACATTAGCACCCCAAAATTTTTCATCACTATTTAAATAAATAATCAAAACGAAATAAATTGTCAAAAGTAAAGTTAAATTTTTGTACGCCATTATTTACAGGTGAAAACTGTTCGCAAGTTGATAAAATTTTTATATGAGCAATCAAAGTGAAGCTGGATTTTATATGAAAAAAAAAATTGACTTTCAATTCATGTGAATTAAGCAAATTCAAAAGAAATAACCTTTTTCGCTGAATATGTTCTAGAAGCATCTTTTAATTGAGATAGATTGAATAGATTTTTTACTCAATTAATAAATTCATAAATTTCAATGATGAAAATGTTTAGCTAATGTAGTTTTATTTTGACATATCTACTTGTCTTTATCTTTATTCAAAAAACGATGGCTATATTTTTTTCGTTTATCATCTTTTATCACTTGAGATTCTTTACGTTTAACTGGCCCAAATGATTTGGATTGACTACCAGATGAACTACCTTGGTGAGAAACTGATCTCGTCACACGAATTGAATTATTATCGTTTGGTGAAAAGTTTGAAGATAAATTCATAATAGCTTGTTCATCCGTTACAAATTGGATTGAATTAGATTTATCATGAATATCATTATAATCAATATTTGATACCTCATAATTATTAGATTGATCTAAATCACAACAATCACTTTTCAATTCGATTGACATATGATTCGAATTAGATAAATCATTCGTCAGATCCTTTAAATTAGTGAAAAGACTTTCATCTATTTTATTCTCTTCATCTTTGTTATCTTCAATCCATGAATCAGTTTGTGACATTTGTGTCTCAAAAGAATTCGTCTGATTATCCTGAACATACGGTAAAAGTTCGTTTGGTACAAATTGAAATTCATTCAAATTTTCATTATCGATTTGATTATCAGTTAGATAGCCTGCTGATTGTGATCTCGATTCATCCTGTTGCAAATCTGTTTGATTCATTTGATTTAATAAACCTTTGTTATCTAGTTCGCTTTCTAACAATTTGATTTCATTCTCGATTTCACCAACAACCAATCTAAACTCAGCATTCATCTCCTCTTCACTTAGATTTTGTTTCGATTCAATCGATTTCAATTGAAATAAAATTTGATTTACATGTTTTATTTTTCTTTCTTTAAGCTCTTGACATTGTTTTTTCATTTCATAGATCTTGCTACGATCTTCTAATTCTTTTTCAAGTTGTTTAATCTCTTTTTCAACTTGATCATATTCATCTTTATACTTATTATAATTTGGATTTGACAACACATTGTTTTCCAGTTCTTCAATCATCAATTTTGTGCATTCAATCAATTCGTCCTGCATTTTAATCTTTGATTCAATCGATCTTTTATCTTCATCAACTTTTTTGTATTGAACATTTAAATCGCTTATCTTTTTATTGATCTCTTGGTTCTCGTTTAAAATCGACTCGATTTTCATTTCTAATTTCTTGTTATCCTCATTTGCTACAACGATCTTGTTTGTATATTCTTGAATTTGATTGTGCTTATTTTCGATTTCTGCTTCAAGTTTAACAATATTCTCGTTTTCTATCAGCACACACCTCTTCAAATCTTCATATTTGCTTAATGATTCGTTGGCTTCTCGTTCAGTATCTGCTTTTTTAATCTTCAATCGATCAATAATTATTTTGTATTTTTCTTTAACATAATTTACTTTTTCATTAATTTCATTGCTTAAACTCGTAAAGTTGTTTTCCAATGTTGTCTTGAATTGATCAAATGGTACGTTAAATTTGTGCTTATTTTCTAATGCTTGTCTTGAATATCTATCTAAATCGTCTATTTCACTAGAAAATTGCTCAAAATTTTTTTTCATTTTTTCAAACAAAACGTCGATAAGTCTTATTTTCTCGTTGATTTGCATATTCAATTGATTTCGAATCGTGCATTGCTCTTCAACCAAACTTAATTCTTTATTCAATTTAATGAGCTCTTGTTTTTTATTATTTAATTTATTTTGATCGAATAATAATTTGTTAGATAATTGGTTACATAACTCTTGATAGTTCATTTTTGATATTTATCTAATAAAAAAAGCTAACATTTATTTTTGGGACAAATTATAATCTATTATTATCTAAAAGAAGCTGATAATTTGTTTTTTTTTAATTGAATGTGATATGTATATTTAAAACGTTGGCTTCATGCCTATTGCAAGCTGTCGAAAATTAGTTTTGCGCTTAACATTTCAACGGAAAATTTTAACATTTTTATTGACGCGCCTTAATACTAGATGATTAAATCTTGAAGAATCGAAAGATATTTTTGAATTTTTTTTCAAACATAGAAACTATTTTTTTTTAATTTATCGTAGATATTTAAGTTTTTTAAATAAAAAAATTAAGAAAATTTCAATTCTGATTTTATATATTACTACTGAATTTTTTTTACCAACCAACTATATTCTATCGAAAAAATACAAATGTGTATGATTTTGAATGATCATTATTTTTACAATAAGAGAATTTTAAAATTTCTCTCAAATTTTAAGCAAAATAAGATAAAATAAAACATGATCATATTGTTCAAGAATAAATCTTTTATACTAAATGCATATACACTTTATTTTAAAAAAAAAAGTGCTTATTTCAAATGTGAAATTTTTTTTAATAACAAACTCATTCTTTATAAATATTTAATTTATCCTAAGAAAATTAATCGAATCTTAATAAATAAGAATTGATTTTTGATTAAAAAAATTGAATTGAATAAATAGTTTACAAATTCATTTAAGTTAGATAATTCTCAACCTTTGGATTTCAAGTTCCATTTATTTGGCAGTCAAAACATAATATGAAAGCTTATTTTAATAACATATTTACGTTAAGTCAAAAATTGAGTGAGAATTGAGTTACTCAAATTGAAATTTCAAATTTATAACAGCTCAGAGTTATATTAATACAAACGACCAAGTTTGAAAAATAATTCAATAAATTTAAAATTATTCTGTGCTCACATAACATGATAACAAATTTCTTCTATCGAGTAAGATATCTTTTTTATTAGTTAAGTTGTTATAATTAGATGCATTTTAATCTTTAAAATTTCAAGAAAATCTTATTTCTTTTTTATGTAAAGATAGGTATTGATTACATAACTTATAAGTTACTTTATATAATTAATGAAATTCACGCTTATTTTATAGAATGAATATCACCATTATAAAATTTTGTGGAAGTTACTATATTGAAACTATGTAGAAATTTCAAAAATTTAATTATATGCGCATGTTCTTAATAACGAAAAGTTTAAATACAGTCAGTCTCACTAAAACAAAAGCATTTTGGACGATTTTCTCATTCTGATAACTATTTTCACATTTTTAAGAATCAAAAAATTAGTAAAGATTTTGAAATACCAGTTTTGCAGTTCACTTTAGAGAAAACTTCGTTAGCTATGTTATATTTACTGATTTTCGTTTTTTTATTTTGAGAATTTTTTAAAAATTAAGGCGTCAATTATTTTATGTACAATTCATCGTTATTATATTAAATATCATTTATTTTGCACTTTAAACAATTTATTTTCTGGAACTTCTGTTCTGCATGTATTGAATTAGATTGCCGAAATTTAAATGCTTAAAAATGACCATTCTCAAAGATGAAATTCATTTAAATTAATTTTTTAAACAAATAGTTTTTTTTTATATTGACGATGTTAAGCATATTGAATACACGATTAAATAGAGACAGTGCTTTTAAAATTTCTAAAATTTTCAAACAAGACCAATTTGAATGGTTCACTTGAGAAAAAAGTTGTCTAAGTATAAGATTTATTTCTCGATGTCAAAATTGAAGGAGATAGATATGCAAATAGGATTTCATTCTGCCGAATGAAGTGTGTATTTAATATTTTCAATACAATACAAATTGTTTCTTTGTATTTTCATTTTTTTTTTTTGACAAATTTTGATTTTTCATTCATATTTCAAATATCTGTTTTTGTGAAACACAATAGATACAATATCGTATAAGTGATAGTTTGATTATAACAAAAGTTTTCTAATGCCTTGATTTTCGAACTAGACTATTTTTCATTTGTCTTATATATAGCACAATCCGTTTCAAGTCAATAAATAGCTTGTTTAAATTTTTTAATTTAGTAATTTAAAAATTTCTTTTTACCGTTTTATGTCTAATATTATATATGATAAATAGTATTTTCAGCTTAATTTGAAATCTGAAATACAGACATTTTCGAATACAATAAACATGTGTGTTCATCTAACGGTTATTCACCGACCTTATATAATTAGCTTTTAGGCTAATTTTCTAATAAATGAGCTTAAGTGTTGAATTATATGATTTTCTATCTGCCTCTGAAAAGTTAAATATTGTATTACATTTATATTAATATTTGGATTAATACTTTATTTCGGTTTATAAAAAGATAGTCAGTAATCGTTTTCTGATTTGATTAAATCAAACTCGTAAAAGAGGAATTGCCGGAAAAACGTATTTAATAATTTAAAATTGAACGCTCAATGTGTGTGTATCGAATGTAAGTTTGGTCATGAGCACTAACACGCTTCTTTGACAAAATAAATTTTTAAATTACTATCAAATTTTTTTTTTTGGCGAATAATTCACGTGCATTTTTACAATATATTTTTTGGGACTATGTAAGACTCATTTTATTGCCTATTTTAACCCTTTAATAAATAGTGTAAACAGGTATACAGAAAGCATACATTTTACTAAGCAATTTGTTGCTTAGTATCGACAGAGGGTGGATAAAATGCGCTTGCGCAAGCCGAGTCTAGACTTTTGAATTTCTCTATACAACTACTTACAATCTGCGCCTGGCTTCAACAATTTCTTTGTTTCATTTCTTTTTCACACTAGCTGCATTCGGCTCCCTGTTTCAACTCGTTTCCACCATATTTTGCTCTCTTCCACTGCAATCCACTTTCTAGTGATTTTATTCACTCTACACTTCTGACTTAAACTTACTGTTCTTTCGATAGTTCTTGTTTTAGACTGTCCACTAGTTAGGTAAGTTTTAGTTATATAAATTTCATATTTATATTTTAATTGTCATGACAGGTAATATTTGTCTTGTGTATTAACATTGTGTTTATTTAATAATTACGATGTAAATGTATTTTTTATGTTTTATTTTGATGTGTGTCTTTATAATTTATTAATAAATACATGCTTTTCCGGTTGCCATCCAACCACACCTAGAATATTGGTCATTTAAATGACTCACTTCCTATTTTTTTTAAATTTCAAACAATTTTTGCAGCAATTTTACTGAACGATTTTCTTTTTTTTTTCTAGATAATTTTATTTATTATTATCGTTTAAAATAATTATTTTAGATAATCATCATGCGTGAATGTATCTCAATTCATGTCGGTCAGGCCGGTGTCCAAATGGGTAATTCCTGTTGGGAATTATACTGTTTGGAACATAAGTGAGTTTCTTTTCAATTCGATTTTTTTTTTTTTCTCTTTAAATTTATTAGAAATAAAATTAAATCTTTTTTCTTTTCAATGACAGTATCACACCTGATGGTACAATGCCAACTGACACAACGATTGGTGGTGGAAGTGATGATTCATTTAACACCTTTTTTTCAGAAACTGGGGCTGGAAAGCATGTGCCTCGTGCTGTTTACGTTGATCTTGAACCAACTGTTGTTGATGAAGTCAGAACTGGAGTCTATCGTCAACTATTCCATCCTGAACAATTAATAACAGGAAAAGAAGATGCTGCTAATAATTATGCAAGAGGTCATTACACAATTGGGTAAGAATAAAATATTCAATTTTTTTTTTTTTCGATTTAATTTTATTTTTCAAATTATTTTCAGTAAAGAGATCGTAGACTTAGTATTAGATCGAATTCGCAAGCTTGCAGATCAGTGTACTGGATTACAAGGTTTTCTGATTTTTCATTCATTTGGTGGTGGTACTGGCTCAGGTTTCACTTCATTATTAATGGAACGTCTTAGTGTTGATTACGGTAAAAAGTCGAAATTGGAATTTGCCATCTATCCAGCACCTCAAGTATCAACCGCCGTCGTAGAGCCATACAATAGTATTTTAACTACACATACAACTCTTGAACACAGTGATTGTGCATTTATGGTTGATAACGAGGCAATTTACGATATTTGTCGTCGTAATTTAGACATTGAAAGACCAACTTATACAAACTTGAATCGTTTGATTGGTCAAATTGTTTCATCAATAACTGCTTCTCTAAGATTCGATGGTGCTTTAAATGTTGATTTAACCGAATTTCAAACAAATCTTGTACCATATCCTCGTATTCATTTTCCACTGGTCACTTACGCACCTGTTATATCAGCTGAAAAAGCATATCATGAACAATTAACAGTTTCCGAAATTACGAATTCTTGTTTCGAACCAAGCAATCAAATGGTGAAATGTGATCCTAGACACGGTAAATATATGGCTTGTTGTCTTTTATATAGGTAAGGTGTTTTATTTTTTTTTTTTTTTCTAATTAAAAAATATAAATGAATTAAATATTTTTTTTTTTGCAGAGGTGACGTTGTGCCAAAAGATGTAAATGCTGCTATAGCTGCTATTAAAACAAAAAGATCTATTCAATTTGTTGATTGGTGTCCAACCGGTTTCAAGGTACATTTTGTTATTTTTAAAAATAGAAAAATAATATATATTTTTTGTATCATAGGTTGGCATAAATTATCAACCGCCAACTGTTGTACCAGGTGGTGATTTAGCCAAAGTACAGGTAATTTAAGTTTATTTTTTTTATTGAATAGTGATTATGAAAATTATTACATTGTTTTGGTAATTTCAGAGGGCTGTTTGTATGCTAAGTAACACAACTGCAATCGCTGAAGCATGGGCACGTCTTGATCACAAATTCGATTTGATGTACGCGAAGAGAGCATTTGTTCATTGGTATGTTGGTGAAGGTATGGAAGAAGGTGAATTCTCAGAAGCAAGAGAAGATTTAGCCGCATTGGAAAAAGATTATGAAGAAGTTGGTTTAGATAGTACTGAAGCTGGTGAAGAAGAAGAAGATGGTCCAGGTGAATACTAGATTTAATAGTTGTAAATCAATCGTTGTCAATCAACTGATTTGAAAATAACACTTGTTTTCTCCTGTTTACATTACACTCGATCGAGTTAATAAGCCTTGTTAAACTTTGGAATTGTATTAATTTGTCGAAACACATTCGATGTACTGAAAGTTTTTTTTTTCATTTTTCTAATCGAATGTAAACATCTTTTATCGAGGAATCTTAATTTTCAACTTAAAAAATGGTTTTATTTTTTTTTAGATTAATTCTGAATTGCACACCTTTTTCTTCTTTTTTTTCGATTGATTTACACCTATGAATGATAAAATGCTTTTATATTTTTGCTAGTTCTTTATAAAAATTCTCGAATTTAGTTTCATAAAATCAAATCGTTTTTTTTTTTTGCTAGTTGATTTATTTTTAATTTTTATCTGAAATTGGGATTATTCGTTTTATTAGTTCAAGTAGATAAGTTTTGAATTAAGAGTTTGTTTCTATTTTTGGTATGTAAAAATTAGTCTATGAGAAGGTATCCACGCATCCTTAAAATTAAATAATTAAACTTTTTGTCAATATTGATACACACGAAAATTCTTTTTCGTTTTAAAGTTATTTTGCTTATGTTGCAAGTTATCCTGACAATTTGCTTTTCCATTTGATTAAATTTTTTCCCTTTTAAAATCGAATCACAAATTCTGTTAGAAATATTATAATCAATTTACATCAACTTTCCAATAAATTTTAGAACTTTATTAAATGTTAAAGTGAGACGTCTCGAATTTCACATTTGTTGTTTAAAGATAAAAGAAATTTTTTTTATATTTCTATGTAAAGTGAAAGTTGAAATTTATTGAGTTTATTTCTCAATCAATTTTATTTTTTCAATTAGTTTAATTAGCTGATTTAGAGTGTTAAAGTATTTTAATGCTTTGATATTTAGTATAATCCATCGCATAATATATATTTAAAAGATTGACCTATCATGGCTATCATAAATTATTTAGATTAGCTGTCATTAAGTGGCCTTGAACTTTTTCAAAAAAAAATTTATTCTTAAAATTCAAAATTATACCTATGTGAGACCAATTTTTATTCATTTGAACTACTTAAAAGTTTATTTTTTCGTTTGTTTTCGTTCAAAATCAACAATTTTTTTTATTTTATTATTCAAATTATGTAAAAAAACAGTATTCGAATTGAGCGACATCGTCTTTATAATTTTCTGGTATCTGAGACTTCACTCTTGTCCTTGATCAAG
>BLXL01004736.1:0-15005 GCA_023170135.1 Acarapis woodi | reverse complement strand
AAATTTGAAAATGCAACCAAAATAAATTATTTTAAGCAATTTTAATTCACTAGATTAAAAGTAAAAATTTTCTTAATATAATACGGACAAACAAGTGGATCAATATTAGTGTTTACATAATCTGTTATAATTTTTCTATTAAAAATATTACCATTGTTATTATCATGATATGGTTTTGCTAAATATATTACCTTGTGAAAAACTTATCAAATAAACTCTGATCATGCTTAATGTCCATCTTGCGTGTTAAAATAAATGTATATATCAATAAATTATTTTGATTTTAATTTCTAATATCTAGTTAAGGGGCTTTGATCAATGACTTAAACCGTAGCAAATTGATAAAATCAATTAGACGTATCAATGAGTATTTGTAAAAGAAACCGATTGATGGTTATTAAATACTTTAATTGAGATTAAAAAAAAAATTTACAAAATAAAAATACATTAAAATTTTGATTTACGTTCTTCTCACTAAAAAATATCTTTAAAAATCTGATAAATTAGATCAATGAGTCGTAGGTACAATAAAAAGGCGAAAAAGAAATCTTTGATATTCTTTGCCAGGCTACACAAATCAATTTGATGATTTAAGAAATAAAAAAAATCAATTAAAACAAAATTATCAACAAATAAAATTGATTTATTGCAAATAATTATATTTTATGTTCTATCAGTAGATAAAGTAGTGATCAAATATTTTTCATTGAGTGTTTATTTTATAATTATTTAAATATGAAAATCTTAATGCACAAAAAATCTTTAAGAGAATATTTAATTATTAGTAAATGTTCGATCAGCGATCGAATTCGATGGACCAGGTGTAATACCCTGCCTTTTACGTGAATTGTAGAAATAGATGTCAAAAAGATTGCTTGTAATAAAAAACACAATTAGAAGACTAAAAAACATTAATAGCCAACTTAAATCGTTGTTGAGTAAAATATCTTCATAGAAGAGAATATTAGTAATTGTGATATCATCTTTCCAGTAAATTGTCGTGATTTCAGAAATCGATTGAACCACATTATGAAAAAGAAACATGAAGAATATGAAATAGAAAAATTTACCTTCATATATATCATAATTTAATCTAATAAAATAATAATCCTGAATAGTAATCTTTTTAATTGAGACGACTAGGAAAACGACAACAAAGATATAAAAAAAGATTGATATAATAATATCAAATAAAAAAAGTAGCAAATAATGCACATCTTCGTATTCTCTGTAATAAAGAGGTTGAAATGCATATCTACAAACAATTATCATATAGAATAATATTTTTTCTATTTTACTCATTCGAATATTAATTGGTATTGTAATAGGCAAAATATGACGCATATTAATCACATTATCATGTCTACTTATATAATTTAACCAAACATTACGTTCACACAAATGCACTTCTGTTTGATGTGCTATGTAATTAGAATATGGAAACACAAACATCGAATTATAACCGTTTGTAATAATAATACCATACAAATAAATAAGTTGAAAACGATTTTCGCTTATTTCTAATTCAACTACTATTTTTTTGATATTATCAATTACTATGTCTGAATAAATGAAACTTGAAGTCTGTATGAATTTTAGAAAAAGGTAAATGAAAAAAAAAACCACTATAATTGACAATGCACTAAATAAAACTTACTTGAATTATATCATCAAAAAAAAGGAAAGGTCTAGAAAATTTATTTGATGAAGTGAAATCAAATTCGAAAAATGGTTGATTCAAGTTTGTAAACAATTTCACGTGCAAATTACCTATTTGTTCAATTCGAACAAAAAAAAATCATAATGAAGTTCAAATATGTACTAAAAAAGAATTTCACCTGGTAATCTACATTTGTCATCGATTGGATTGTGAATTTGAAGAACTATTTGATAAATAACAATTCTTGAATTTAAATTTATATTTTGTGCAGGCGTATTAGTATAATAATATTTAAATTTTTTTAAATTTTCGTTTAACGTTTTTGTATGATTAAATTTAGTCCAAAAAATGATAAAAAAGCACGAAAATATAAATAAAAGCAAAATTTGATAGAAGATAAAATTTTTGTATGCATGAAAATTCCAACATATGCAATCAGCAATAGACATTTTTTTGCCATTTATTGATTTAAGTTGATCTTCAACAAAAAGAGGAAAACAATTCGATGAAGGCACATACCGATTTTTCATTAAATTGAAGCAAAGACTATACTCTAGATAAAAGGCGTCTTTATCAACATGAAAAATTTTATTTAAACTTTTTTTTGATCGATTTGACGTTGAATTTCCATTCGAAAATATATTTTGAATATTTATGATATTATCTGAATTATTCATATTCATACCTACCAAAAAATATTTGTTCATATGAGCAAATGACGAAATATTCACATAAATTGACCTTTTGTTTTTTTCAATGTCAGTGTATTTTTCGTTTGAGAACATTTTTCGAACAGTTGAATTGAATGTCAACATATTTATATCATTTAATTCATTTGACAAAATTGATGAATCATTTGTCATAAACAATGAATCATTCATCAATGTAATGGTGAATTTATTAACTTTATTTATGTTCACGGTACCGGTATCAGTTTTTTGAATGGAATTTGAAAACTCAAATGTTTGCTTTAAGAAATTTTTCTTTACTTCTCGTTTTATGGACTCAAAACGTTCAGGATCGACTATTGATGGAAATTTGTTTTGCATAATGCCATAAATAAATAAAATTTTACTTTCTTGATTAATTATATGCTCCGTTGAATAAGTGAGAAATGATCGACACGAAGAACAATAAAACGGTTCAAATGGCCATCTATAAAGCAACCAATAATTATGAGAGGTCTCTTTATTCGTATCAACAAAAAAGCGATTTATCGGAACTTTGATTGTTATAAGTATATCAACATTATTAAACTCTTTGTTTGAATCTGACTTTAATTTTACAGTCGATATTTTAAGTAATTCTGGCAAGTTCTCATCCTCAACACCAACTTGGGCGCAAAAATCTCTTAAATATTCTTTGTATGTCCATCTGCGAATGATGGAAAAATTTTGACTTGCAGTCTGAAAATAAAATGCACGATTTATAAGTTCATCAATTTGAATGAATGATGGAGTGCAAAGTCGATTAAATAAATCGTTGCAAATGACAAATGAAAATAATGGATAAATTGCAATTAAAATTTTAAATTCCAATAAAATAAAAAAACGATTCATTTCAAGATTAAAGAAATGGCTCAAATATAAAATTCAAATATATAAGCAAAAAAAAAAAAAAAATTTCTTTGTTGATAAATTTTTAAATAGTTTTTTTATTTTATATACAAACTATTTTGTTTATAAAATGAAATAATTTATAAATTACTTTTCAGAAACTAACCTATTCTTTTTTACACAAAACAAGTATAATTCATGATTCGATGACTAGAACTAAATTTGACAATTTAGACATTTTGCGCACTTGAAGACAACAATGATGTAAATAAAAGTAAAAATAAAGCTATCTAAAATCTGTTATTTGGCTGATTAACATTTATACATATAGAATTAAAAAAAAATTTACATATTTATGTGTAAAATAAATAATTAAACTGGTAGACATAACAATTTTTGAAGAAACTATGCACTGAAATTTAATCTTTGAAATTTGATCAATTTTTGTGGGAAAAAAATCTATTTTATAATTAAACCATAAGATTCCTAATATTCATGTACCCATATTTACTATTGATTAAATCTCATTAATTAAGATAAAATTTGGGAAATTAACCTAAAGGTATATGATAATTATTGAGATATCATCACGAAAATTGCGAACTACGGCTTGAGGCAAAGTTAAAAAACTCACTAAGCGTTCATGTTGTTGTCTAATAATTTCTTCTGTTAAAACATGCGGGTCATAGCTCTCCGGATGCGTTTGTCTGAGAGCATTTCTTAATAAATCAGTAGCTGAATTATAATCGAAAACGTCGATTTCATTTTTATGTGTACGTATTTTAGCTTTATGTTCAATTAATGTTGCAAGTATTTGTCGATTATTTGCGAACTGCTCCCATAAACCATCAGTGGCAAGTATAATAAACGATTCTTCATCCGGCAAATTTACAAGTGAGAATTTTGTAATTTCAGGTTCAACAATAAGATATGGTGGCGTATAATAATGAGGTGGTATAATATGCGGACCAAACGCTCTCGTCACTAGGTAATCGAAAAATTAATTAAAAATTCTTATTATTAACAGATTGACTTACAATATATTTTCATTTCATTGGTTGTCCACTTGTAAGAAAAATCACCAAATGCTCTCAATGGCATTAGTCTACCAAGAAGACGATTGTTTTTTATAATTGTGTTGTGTTCTTGTTTTGGGTGATTACTCATAATTCGTCTAATTTCATTTAAGTTGTCCGAATCATGTTCGACAGACAAATGCACTAATCTACTCTCATCTACATCAAGTTTTTTATTGTTAATACCAAGAACAGCTTTACAATCACCCGATGAAGCCACATAACCATTTTGACCATCTATTAATATTAAATTCACACAACAGCCACTTGCAGCCAATGATAAATAATAATGTAAAGCAATGTTTGATTTAGGATTTAGAATGTTGCGTTTTATTTCATTTGACAAATCTAAATCGCAAGTGATAAATGATCTTTTAATTGCATCTTCAATACTTTTGATAGGTCTAATTTCAAGATCTTCCGCAAATTTAATTAAATTAACTTTTTCCTCTTCGGCAATTAGATCTTCAAGTGCTTCAAGATGATGAGATTGATAACTTGAACTTTGATGATCGAACAATTTTGGCATCACAAACTGATCGTTGAGAACTTGCTTTTTAATTTTCTTGAATTTTTTCAATGATAAATCTTGCAAATACTGTATACTTATTGATTCAATCACTTTTTCTTGGGTTGATTTGAAATTAAACATCGCCACTGCCAAATAACCAAACAATCGCTCAGCCACAAGATCAGCACAAGTTTCACCACCATGGCCATCGAATACAGCGAACAAAAACGAATCTTTTTCTTGTTCTTTTTTGTTTGATATTTGATTGAACGGACTAAGTTGTAATCTTGTAATTCTTAAACGATCTTCTATTGGATTATTTGATCCCAGTTGATTGCATTCGACAAGCTTGATTGATTTGTAATTTGGATCAAATGAGTATTCATTTTTTCGAAGAATTTGAGCAACCTTGTGATATCAATTATTAAATAAGTAAATAATAGAATAAATTTGAAATATTAGCTCACTTGTTTGGCAGATAAATCAGGCGGTTTTTCATCATTACCTCCAATTGATGCAAAATATGAATATCTAAGAAGAAGAATCTTATTAAGTAATTGTCTAACTAAATTTATTTTAGTTTTTCGATCATTGTTTGATCGGCATTCAATCAACTTCTTTTGTGCTGTCCTTCCGAAGTTATTGAAGTAGGATTTATGGACTTTGCTTGCTTGATTATATTTTAGTTTCGATAGGATAAACATTTATTCTACTTTTTGTTTATTCTAGATTCTAAATCGCAATCGCACCATTAATTTCAGAAAATTAACATCATGATTAATCAATACACATTCTTCATCCTATCAGAAATGCCCAACGAAAGCAAAGCATGTTTTTGTTTTTTATTGTTTATACATTTATTACTGTAAAAACTAATTCACAGCATTAACTGAAAAAATAGAAAAAAGGCGCCAATTTTTTAAACCGATTTTAATAATTAATGCGTTGAATAATTTTATTATTTTATAATATATTTATTTCATTTATTAATAATAATTCAATAAATGAAAATTTCATTAGCTTCATCTGAAAAAATTCAAACAATATTCCTTTTCTCGGTTATTGTTCTTAAATACAGACAAAGAAAAATTCATTCGAATTACTTGGAAACAAATATTAATAAGCTATTTGAATCCTTAGTTTATATCGTTCTGATCATCAAATCATAATCAAGAGAATTTCTTTGTAAAAGATTAATTGAATATGATTATTCTAATTAAATTGTCTATTTGTTTTTCAATTTTTTTATCAATTCATAGAACTCATAACAGATATCCGCTGTGAATAAAAAAATATATCGTTATTAATACTTTATTAATATTAATAGTCGAAATTGGCGAAAAAATTACTCAGCCTAAAGGTTTTTTGATTTATCTATTCTTTTAAGTCCTCATATTCAGATAACTTAAAATTTGAAATTGCCGTTTAAGAGAAGAAATCCGTATATATTATTTAACTCGACTAAGTGTATAACTTATTTTTTTAGCATAAATTCTCAATTGAATTTAGATTTATTGATAATAAAATTTTTTTAGAAAAATTTATGAATAAAAAATGTGTTAGAAAACAAAAATATCTCAACATTTGTATCAGCTCCGAAAAATTCCGCATGCTACGCAGGCAAAAAAGGAAACACAAACAATTTACACATTAACAACAGGTGAAAAAATTAATGCAAGTTTTTTTTTATTTTCATATAAAAATTTTTTGGCATTGAAATTGCAAAATTATAATTGAGCAACATTAAATTTTTGATTTCTTCATCCTTTTTTTAACAACAATTTTATTAAAAAGAACAATTAATCGTTTCGCTTTTCTAAAAAATAAAGATCTAATGCACGCTCAACAAAAAAAAAATAAATAATAAGCCTAATGGATACCAGATATATAAAATCGATGATTTATTTTGATCGAAAACTGATTTTTCATTTTGAAAAACTGAAAAATTAGTAAACGTGACTTATGCAACAATTCGAGAAAATTTGAACTATTTATAACATTATCTTACGTTTGAAAGTGTCTCAAACTCCTTTAGTTATTTCTAAATGATATTAAATGCTATGGATTTTTTTATTGATAATATACATATAATTTTTAATTCTTTTATTAAAATTTTTATGCTATGATTTCATTAGAATATCAAAAAAATCTCCATTCAAACAAAAAAGCGAAAAATTAATAAATTTTGAACCATCAATTTTATTTTAAATATGATTTTAACTTTCAACAATTATTATGCTAAAAAAAAATATCGAGAGAATACTTTGACAAAATTTACTTTGATGTTTTTTATCTATTAGACAGATACAAAATTTTAAAAGATTATGGATAACAAAAAAAGAAGATAAAGTGGGCTGCAAAAAAAAAAAAAAATAGAAAGAAAATTTTATAGATTATTTAATTATTAATCTAAAAATACTAAAAATGTCTTGAGAATGCTAAAATTAATGTAATTAAAAAATTATATGATATATTGGTACTTTTCAAACAAGTAATTCATTAACAAATCCTTTGATAGATTTTTTGATGAGATTAAGACTATATTTTGAAAGATATATTTGCCTTATATTTTTAGTCGATGCTCTCTTTGAAAATAATTTTTTTCTTCTTGTAAAATAAGATCTAGGACGATTGAAAAGTTTTTTGTTTAATTTTTGTTTTTTTTGCACTTGTCCATCATTTGCCAATTTTTCCATTGATGTATTGATTGTTCCGTGGATATTTTCAAAAATCTTGTTAGCCACTTTTATTAGTTCGTTTTTGTTGGAAAACAATAATTTATATGTATTACTTGATAGCTCCATTATTGATTTCTAGATAAATCACCTCACAGAAAAAAACTTATTAAAAACAAGTAAATTTCGCTGTTTGAGAAAGCACCAAAAATTAAAAATAAAATCAATTCAAAGCTTTTTTTTTCAATCTAGAGATGAAAACTAATTCGTTTGAAAAAAAAAACTGAATATGCTTAAATACCTGAAAATTCGGTACTAATTTTTAATGGTTCTAGTATCGATTGTGATAGTAAAAAAGTTTTTTTTCTATTTATTTTAAATATTTCTTGTTACTTTGGAGCTATTTTTTTACTTCTACCATTTATTACCTAAATTTTTCTTGCACTTATTTCAAGAAAATTTTCTCTATATGTTCCGTAGCCGACCAGAGTGTACAAATTTTTAAAATAATTTCATTCATAAAAGTATGATCTATATACTGCATTTGTGAAATAGCACCCATAGTAATATATAAATTGTATTTTATTCAGTATCGCACATATTCTGTGTGAGTTCTGATCACTCAAATTATTTTAAAATATTGGTCAATGCATTATTTACAGTTAATGCTTGTATATATTAAAATTCTAGATTATGTATGGTGCTTTATCATTTTTTTTTATTAAATTTTTTATTTTATAAAGCAAAATCTAAATGAAATTAGTTACATCATAAAAATGAAATCGAAAAAAGTCTTCATTGTAATTTTTTTCGAATGTAATTTCCATTCATTAAAAATTTTACTATAATTACCTTATTTTTTAAATGATTGCGTTTTGATTGCGTTTTGATCTAGAAATTTTTTTGAGAATCATTAAATATTTTGGCAATTTAATTAATCAATATTCTACTTTACTTACTTACTACTTACTGAAATCATTAATTCTGCTAATGATTTGTAAGGAAACTCTATAACAATCTTTTGATTTTCACTCTATTATTTAAAAAATAGACGACTATTTCTTATTTCTTTCTTGTTGAAATAAAAAAGATCGAAATTTGTGAGTCTTCTTATTCGAATTATTTCTACCTGAATTTTTTTAAAAAAAAAAAAATTAGAATTAACGATTATTTACTTTATAAAACTAGAAAATAGTAATTTTAAATTTTAATAATTAATCAAATATCACATAGAATAATAATTATTATGGTGAGAAATTTTTTCAATTCAATAAATTTGTTTTTATCTAGTTAGCCAAATATGAATTTTTAGATTAATATATAAATAAATATATAAAACAAAATGTGAAAAAATAAAGTAAATTTTAAATACTTCAAATCCTTTCCTGCATTAATTTTGTGAACTTATCCTTAAAAACTATACATGAGTGCATGCAAAAATTTACAATAGTACGCATACGAATTTAGATAAGTCTCTAAATAATAAAGTTAAGCTATTTTTACTAAAAATAATGAGAAATTGTTCATCATTTGAGATCGATAAGTATATAAGTTCAGATAGTTTTAAAATTATTAAAATTGAATGTATTAGTATCACTTCTAAATTTTTTGTCATGTAGGAAAATAAATGTTATTCGTATCCATCAGAATCAAAGTTGAGAAATTTCGAAAATGTGTAGCGTTTAGTGAGCAAAACATGTTAATGTATTTTCATTCAATAGATCATTATATACAGCCATTTTAAAACAAGTGCATATACCTCTAACTACGCTTTAGTTAAAGTTTTTGAAATAATTAAATTTCATTTTTTTTCAATCATGGCAAAGTACTTCAATGCGAATCATGTCAGCATTCTATCTTATCAATACATAAACTCTTTTCAATAGCATTTTATTTGTGAGATAAGAAGATGCTAAATGACAATTTTTTTAAAACGGAATATGAATCTCATCAAAAGCTGAAGTAAAATTTTTATTCAAAATGGTCATCTAAATCGGTCAAAAAAATATTTTAAAAAGATTTTGATTTCTAATATTATAAATGGTGAAACAAAAATTTTTTATTCGACTTATTTGCTAATTGTTATTTATATTATTTATAATCATTTCTAGTTTCGCAAATTTTTTTCTTCGTTAGAATCGAAACGATTTAATCGATTTTAGAAATGACATCTCCCCACAAAAATCATGCATAATTTTTAATTTTCTAGATTTTTTTAATCAAGTTGAAATAACTTAATTCACTTAAAAATTAAAATGTATAAAATCAAAAAAATCTAAAACAAAAAATTGAATTATTTCAATCAATTGGTATCGAAATTTTGTCTTTATAAGCAAAAATTTTAAAAGATGAAAATTTATCGATTATTCTGATGTTAAGATCATTTTAAATGAAAAATCTATTTTTTTTTCGAAACTTCACTAGAATTTTTTGCATAAAGATATTTGATGAATTTCTTTTTAATCATATATGTCTGAAATTAATTTTAAATCATTTACGCATTGAAATTTTTAGATAAAAAATATATTTTTTTCAATTCTTAATTCGATCAACAATCAAATAGAAATTTTTATTTATTGATTATTTAATTATGATTAAAATATACTGTAAGTATTTGAAATGTATTATTATTCATATAGACTTCGATTAAATTTAGTGGATATACTTTGAAGTCTTATTTACATATGATTAATTTAGTATCATCAAATTTAAATTTCAAATATCTAAATTTGAGAAAAAAAGTTCGATAATCGTTTATAAATTCGATACAATCGCTTTTTTCAATATATAGCAATACTTATAAGTTACATAAGATATAAAAAAAACTGCCACATATATACAGTCTGAACGAGAAAATTGTGCACATGTTTACGATTAGTGTCTATTAGAAGCTCTATATGACAACTATTATAACTAATAAAAAATTGCTGCGTTTTGTTTTGTTTTGTTTTGTTTTTTTTTTTTTACAAGAGTAAAGAAGAAAATTTTTTGCAAAACATAAGTAAATATTATTCACACTTATTATCGAATCATTTTGCCGACAGAGCCACTCAGATCGATTTTAAATGATATTAAATTTTTATTAAATTATGCAATTCTATTTTGCAATAATTGTTTAACGACAGCTAATAAAACTAAATTAAAAAACAAAAAAGAAGGCTTTGGTAAATATGTGAATTTGAATCAATAACTTTTGATTTTTATTGTCTCTTCCAAAATTTAATGACACTCTGCGAAGAGTTTTTTTTTCATCAATTCATCCATTTGTTGACACGTGAATAAAATCTATTTTATTCTTTGAATGATCAAACCTTTTTCAATAAGTGATTTATTTTTTTAGATTTATTTAATTTTAGTTATCCTAGACTTAAAAATGTTATATTTTTCATTTTGTATTACTTACGAGTGTTTAACCTAGTCCGTATAACTAGTCAATTTAATCTATAAGCTTAGAAAAAAAAATTATTAAATACGCTTTTGGTCTCAGGATTTTTTTGATTTTATTTTTTACTATTCTTAAATTTAATTCAACTTTTATAAGATAATTTTTTTTTCACTTGAATTTATTTAAAAAAATAAAGTGATTTTCGATCAACAAAATATTTTTTTATATTAATATGAACTAAATTTTTACCGTTGTTTTTATTGCTTTACCATCAATTTCAATCTAAAATTTTTCGCATTAAAAATTATTTAACTTTTGATTTCTATAAAATTTATCGCAATACACCTGGATCGGCTTGATAACATTTTATTCTCATTATTTTCAACTCTAGTCACTGAACTTAAATTAACAAACACTTGTAAACATCTGTGGTTAGTATAAAATCGTTTATTTAAATATGAAAATAATGAGGTGCCTCTTTTTTTTAATCATATATGCGTCCAATCTTGAATACACAAGTATAGATTGAATAAAATTGATTAAGAAAACTTAAATAAAATCAAAATAATAATGCTATTAATTTCGCATGTTATAATTAAAAATTTTACATTAATATTAGTTACCTTATTATAATCTTGTTGCGGAAAGTATCGTACACTATTTCCACTCGTTGAATAAATTTAGATTATTTCAAAATTAGTATTTTATCTTTTCTTGCTAAATTTTTTTATTTGTATTCTTATAATTTACAAGCATTTTAAAGAATTTAAATGATTAATTAGTTTCAATCTAATCATTTTCGCCTTAAGGCATTTGATTTTTTTTTGTCTGAAAATCTTCATGAAAATTTATTAATATTTCGAAATTCGCTTCAATTTTTGTAGAAATTTATTTCGTCCAAATTTGATAAAATAAATCAAAATTGGTAAAATCGAATAAATCTATAGGTGAGTATTTTTAAATATTATTCAATTTTCGATACTTCCTTTTTTATTTTTCTTATTAATTTTAGTTGAACATGACAATTAACACCATTTATAAATTTTTTTTTAAATTTTTATTTGCTTTATTAATTTTCTTTGTTTTTTAAATTTTATCAGTTTTGGTAACAAAACTACAATAAGAATTTTCATTGCAAGATCTAGTTTTTCCGTAAACAAAATAAATTTAATATAAAAAATATTTGATGTCAAAAACGAATGTGATTTAATTAGCATCAGATAATTTGATTTATATTTGAATTTTATTTTTTAAAATAATTAAGATGCACACTCCAAAAAAGTAAAGCTTCTTCTTGTGACTAGATATTATGTGAGCCAATTTTTGTCTGAAAATTATAAAATCATAAAAATGATTTTATTATTTCTATGACATCAAAATAGAACATTTAAACTTTACTTTTTTTTTATGCTTCAAATTCGAAAGAGGTGATAGTTTTTTTAAAATTTATTATTTAAATTATTTAAAATGATAAGAATTCTTTCAACTATTTTTAATTATTTCTTTACAACTAATAAACTATTCATTTTATACTTGTTAAAAAATGACCATTTTTGAAATATTAGAATATTTATTTTTATATAATTGAAAATGAATTTCACATAATAAGTTATAATTTTTTATTTATGTTTCTATATTTCTTTTTTTTTTTTTGAATTTATCGAGAAATAATTGTTGATTATTTTTCAATATATATATATGATTAGTTCTCAAAATTTTTGATAAATTTTCATTAAATTATTCTTATAGATTCATTTATTTCTTATAAAAATTTTATTTTAAACCAAAAATGTCTGCCTGATCTAAATCAATTTTTTTTTGTTTATTCAATTTATTTATTCAACTAATTTACATATCATTCAACCTGCCGAAAAAATTGGATTGATATTTCAATATTTACATCGACAATCAATAAAATACAACAAAATAAAACTTCATTGAGCGTTTTTCAGATTAACAATCAAATATTTTCAAAAAATTAAGTATATAAATATACCATAGAAAAATAAAAATAATATAATAATAAAAAAACAGAAAAACACTTGAGTTATTTTCATTTTTTTTCTTGAATTTTAAATATTCAATGTTTCAATAATGTAATTATAATGACGTTTAGTTTTTGCAAACCGTGAATAAATTATAAATAATTTTGGGCTTATTTATCTTATTTTTCAAATAATTTACATTTTTTTGAATTAAAGAAGATATGCAAATCAAAAATTTATTTAGTTAGTAATTGATATATGCATTAATTTTAAATTTAGAAGAGGAATTATAAAAAAATGAATTTTAATATTTCATTTCAAGATTTCGACGTTTGTAATATGTAGTTTATGTTGTTTACCTATATTTTTTGATTAATTAATTTTTTTTTCAAATTTTTTCAGTTTAATTGAAATGATTTTTTTCATTTCATAATTAATTATTGATTAATTTTAATTTTTTGTCATTATATGTGAATTTCACACACGATAGCAATACCAATAAATCTTAGGCTTAATTATAATTGTTTAATATCGGCAGATTATCAATTAAATCATCTTACCTGATATAAGATAAGATACGCTTCAGTCAATTAATTGTAAGTCAAGTTGTTAATCATTATACTAAATAAAATTAATTTAGATTCATAATTAAAATCTCATTTCAATATATCATTTTTGTTAAACGATTTTTCTTTTCGTGAAATCATTAACAAATATCTGAATTCGTTTTCATCTTAGTGATTGATATTTATTTAACTTAATTAGATTACTTATAAGTACTTATTATTCGTTTTTTTTTAGTCTTTTAAGATTGATTAAAATCATTTTCTATTAGATAACTCACTTTTTAATGTCTATTAGCTATATTAGGATTGAAAGATTACGTATCTAATGATAAAGTGATCATTTAATAGGTAATAAATTGAACAATTTTAAAATATAAATAAAAAGCGGTCTTTTAAATAATAGTAAACAATCTTTAAAAATTTTTGATATCCAAATAAAATGATTTATTTGATTTTTTTATTTAAAAACTCTTATTCACATTTAAACTTTTGCATATTTTTTGAATAAATTTTAAAACTTTTGTTGAAAATTAATTAGTTTTATTACAAAAAATAATAATCGTTTTGTAATCGAAAACTTTTATTTTAATGTTGTTCGATTTTACCATTTTTCTAGAAAATAAAGAATAAAAATTTGCGAATCAACTTATTTTCTAAGTGATTTTTAAAAAAATGATTGTTGATTTAAGTAAATTTTTTATTTAAAATCTCTTTATTAATTTTTAATAAGAATCAATTCAAAAAGTATGAGATGATGAGAAATTTTTATCTAAAGATTATTGATAATGAAAAAAAAATGCAACCGATGCTCAATAATAATACAATCAACATAATATAATATATTAAGTAAATTGCTATTTAATATATGTATCTTCACCTAATTAAGTTGATTTGTATTATTTTTAATATAATAGCACTAACAGATATAATCTCTAAAATTTTTAAGATATTATATACTAAATTATATAGCGCATTATTCATTTATAATTGATCATGCATGTGGCCTGACAAAATTTCATATTTTGCAGAGAATGTTCACTAATACATCAAGTATTCTATAACAAATTAATCAAAATTTGCACACATAACATTCAATTTACTTATAGCAAATTCAATAGATAAAATGTATACAGATTAATTTTCATTTATTGTGCAATTGTTCTTAATCAAATTTCTTCTCCGTCAATCTATTCCTCTTTTAGTTTGTTAATCCATTAATCATATTTAATATAAAAGCAAAAGATTCGAATGATGTGGACAAAAATAAAGAGTTAAGATTAAATATGAAGAAAATATAATATAAATAAATAAATAAAAAATTTGTGTCATAAAAAATAAATATATTTGTCAGTATTGAATTTTATAAAACGTATCAATAAGTGGTAAATAAATATCGAATCACTAAGATGAAAACGAATTCAGATATTTGTTAATGATTTCACGAAAAGAAAAATCGTTTAACAAAAATGATATATTGAAATGAGATTTTAATTATGAATCTAAATTAATTTTATTTAGTATAATGATTAACAACTTGACTTACAATTAATTGACTGAAGCGTATCTTATCTTATATCAGGTAAGATGATTT
>BLXL01004727.1:0-11125 GCA_023170135.1 Acarapis woodi | reverse complement strand
ACTGTTTAAAGCGGCTATTTTTCCTTCATACTGTTTGTTTTCTCTTATAGGATATAATCTGCCATCAATCAATGGCTCTAATTCTGGATTTATTGTTTCAAGATGTAAATTAGCTGGAATGCATTTGTTTTCAAATGAAATTAACACTTTAGCTAATGAACATAGGCCTGAAGCTGGCTCACTGTGACCCATATTAGATTTTACACCACCAATCAGCAAAGGATCCTTACGATCTTTTGCATATACTTCGGCTATTGCGTTGATTTCTTGTGGATCGCCTATAATTTCGAAAAAATTTTCAAATTAATTTTAACATGCATATCAATAATAAGTGTAATGCTAGTTAAATCTTTTATTATCAAATTTTTGGTTTTAAATCAAAATTTTAAACATAACTCGCGCTGTGCCGGTTCCATGAGCCTCGATGAAAGATATGTCATGGGGATTAATATTTGCTTCATCACAAACATCTTGCATCAGTCTACATTGTGATTCTCTACTTGGAAAAGTGATCCCCTCCGACTTATTTCCATCTGTATTTGTTTTTGCGTGAACAATGGTAGCATATATTCTTTTAGCATTTGATTTTCTTTGAAGAAATATGGTTGCACAAGCTTCAGCACGTACGTAACCGTCCGCTTTTGTATCCATGTGCTTACATTTTCCGTCTTTAGCTAACATAGTCAGCTTGTTAAATTGAAGCGCAGTAACCGGACGTAAACAGATATTTACACCACCTACTATAGCTTGGTCACATTGTCCACTGCGGATACCTAGAACAGCCTGTTGAAGTGCTAGAAGTGAGGAAGAACAAGCCGTATCCATAGCATAAGATGGTCCTTGAAAATCAAAAGTGAATGAAATACGATTTGCAAACATAGAACGTGAACAACCAGTCAATGCATAACCAGATACTTTTGACCGATAAATAATTGAATTAGTAAATTTAAATGAAAGCACCTTCCCGAATTGTAATAATAAAAAAAATATTACCTTTAGATACATCTTGAGCTAAACCTTCTTCTACCTCAGACACACATGCACCAACGTAAACTCCCGTTCTTGTACCCCTATAATCAACTGGGCTAACACCAGCATCAACCATAGCTTCATAAGTCAATTCAAGTAACAATCTTGCTTGAGGGTCCTAAAATAAAGAATGTTTGATTAATATGTAAGAAAAATTTTTTTTTTTTTATCATTTGCGAATGAAGTGAAAGCATCTTGAATTTGATGATATTTGAATGCTTATGTTGCTCAAATCTTAAATATCTATCATCCATGTCAAAACAGGTTGAATTTGAAACGTTTTATAATTTTTAAAATTTCATTACTGAAAATTAATAATTTTATATAATACGTAAAATTTTTTTCAATTTAAAATACTGCGAATCATCTAAATTGATATTTTGCAATACATTCAACTTTTTAAAAAATTTTGTATCGAAAAAATCATGAATATTTCAAATCTAATTTTTAATTTAAACTTTTGCAATATTGATTTTTTTCATTTCATTTGTTTAATAATAATATTGAAAAATAAATGAAAATAAAATAAATTGGTATACAAAAAAATAAATACCATAAGATTAGCCTGTTTACCATGAACACCGAAAAATTGTGCGTCAAATTTTGAAAGATCTTTTATTTTGCCGGCTCTTGCTGGTAAACCGTATAAACCTTTTGGCCAACGACGTTCATCTTCGGTAATCATATCGATATTTTCAAATAGATTCTTAGCTAATTCATCTAAATTATCTGATTCTGGAAATCGGCCCGAAATTCCCGAAATAACAATGTCTTCTGGATATTCCCAAACCGGCATTCTTTTCAAGTTTGATTCATTGTTGATATTATTTTCTGAGTTTGGTGCCATTGTCAATAAAATTAATTTAATTAATTTTCAGACTTCTTTTTATTTTTGAATCAATTTCTAAAAAATTATAAGACTTTTGATATGTTTAAATTTTGTTTTTTTGCCAATATTGAGATTTGTTTATACCTAGAAGGAGAGAACGAAAGTATTTAATTTGATAAATCCTTAAAAATAGCTAAATATATAATAGGTAATTTACAGTCGATTAAATGAATACATTTCTAAACAGGATCTTAAGAAATAATTTTTCCTTGACTTTGTAAATGTGTGCGAATTTGAATTAACAAAAAAAAAAAAAAAAATTACTTAACATTTCGTTTGAGATTTACAAAATTGCTTTGCAATGGTTAGTTCAAATATTTTATTCAAATTTGGGCATTTCTTTTCAAAATCAACCTTAATTTTTTTATCATACCCAAAATTTGCCGATCAAGAGCAAATTCATTTTTCTAAGAACTAATAAAAAGCTGAAATATTTTTGTTCAAATTAAAATCTTATTAGACTCGCTATTTAAAATGTTTAAGTCAATATTTTTATTTTTTTTTATTTAAAAAAAGCATACATAACTCCCTAAATAATAATAAGTGCAATAAAAAAATAAGACAAATGCGTAATATTTCAAAGGTTCTTGTTCTCACATCCTTCTTTTGATGAACACATTATTTTTTTTATTAATTTTTGTCACAAAAAGTGTTTGCTTAGAAAAGGTAAATCCGGAAACCGAGTTTCAATATATAAGCGTTTAGAAAAAATTTAGCTTTTATTCTCACTATATACATAAAAAAAATTATTTTTACAATATAAATTCACAAAATCTTGAAGATATACATACATAGATTTTGTTTAAAAATAAAAAATAATACTGTATAAAAATGAAAAAGGATCTAATGCAAATGCATTTTAACAGGTGAAAATCACGGTTTGAGAAAACTTTGAATATCTTTTACATACAAATGTCAATTTAATCAGATATAAAATATTTATAATAAATAGAAAAAAAAAGAGAGAAAAAGAGGAAAATTTCAAAACGATAAAATTGTCTCTAATTACATATAGTTCTAGAGCCATGGTTTAATAAAACTGAAAATACTGAACACTTAATAAAAAAGAAAGTAAAATTATATTTAAGCTTTAAAACAAGTCTTCTAAATCCAGGATATTAAAAAAGATCTCAAAATAAATGCAAAGAAGATGTATCATATGCTCACAGACGCGTAATAGTTTTATATAGCGCATAAATAGGCGCATTCTTTACATATACATCTCAAAAACAACGATTCCACTTTGTTCGAATGTAATGGGCTGTAAAAAGCGATTAAAAGTCTAAATAAAAAAAAAAAAAAAGTATGTCATAGAATAGAAAAAAAAAATAAATTAGCCCTGTTACTGAAATGCGAATGTAAAAAAAATTCGTTTTGCTCTCTTTGATGGTGAAAATTAATTTATGAATTGATTTTAATGATGATGATGATTTTAAACTATATATTTCCTATTTTGAAACTCTAAATGACTAATTTTGTCAAAAATTATATCATCACATTATTGATCGTAACTGACAGTTTGCGATCCGTGATAATTTCTACGGCAAATTGAAAAATCAAGTTCTTCAAATCCAATTGCTCTGAAGAAATATTCGAATTTTCGTTTTCTTTCAATTGTTACTAGTTATTTTTTACTTAAAATCACTGATGCAATAATTTTTTTTTCATTATATAGACATTATAAACACAGGTTTTAGTAAAAAAACGCTAAAAATTGAGTTATTAAATGAATAACGCAATTACATGATTCATTATAATAAAAGGAAAGGACCTTTAGAAGAAGTAGAAAAAAATTATCGAAAAATACATAAGTTTTATAAGTTACCATCGTTAACCAGCATCATACAATTTTTCGAATTTTTAAGTAATTAGCATTTTTGCGACAAAAAATAGACATTCGTTAAAATCAATGATCGCTACTTATGCCCAGCCTCTTTTTATTGTAAGTTTGTAAGTGTACCACGAACAGGTGAGGAAAAAGATTGTCGAACTAAATTTAGATTTTTTTAAGGAAAGTTTTCGCATTAAATAATTGAAAATTAAAGCAGTAGGGTTTTTAAATAATGGCAAATAGACTGAACAATCGATTTGCAAACGTAATACTTTGATAGCATGATGCAAATAATCAAACAGTTAAGTTTATACATGTAACAAGAATGATTTGAATCGAAAGGTTTTAGAAATATGTTTTTTTTAATAGGGAGCAACTTGAATAATTTGCTAAAAGATTGCAAAAGAATATTTAATTTGATCAAACTCAAGTAAATAAAATAATTTAGTTGATAAAAACATCATTCGGATTCATTCTTTAGATCATTTTGAAAGAGATATTAGCTTCAGGCTCTTTTAGCCTTTATTTATCAGTCAATTAATCATCTTATGAATTGCTCTTGTAAAACAAGAAAAAGGAAATTATTTATAGAAACTTTCACTTTTATTCACTAAATTTATCAACATAAAATACATTCTAGATTTTCTAGTCAACAAGCAATTTGAAATGGTATTAAATTTACTTCCTTTTATTTATATATTTCGAATAAATTCAATTTTCAATATTCAATAAACTCTTTTCTCGATAATTTTTAATATATTTATTTTCATTGTTATTGAGAAAATCGCTGAATCTTATCTATTTTCGAATATTTTTATATTTTGAGTTATTGACTTCAATTCTATTAAATTAAACTTATAACGACTATAAAGTTGACTTTAATCTTTAGTACTCACAGAGTGTAATCGAGTACACTATTATAATAAATTTTGAAATTTTTTTAAAACGATCTGCATCAAATAATTCAATATAGATAAATGATAAATAATTTTAAATGCGTCGAAAATTAATAGAAACTTAAGAAAAATTATAAAAAAAGAAAAAAATTAAAATAACGGAAGGCAAAACGAGTTCTAAGTAGCTTTTTCAATCTGTAGCTAATTCTAGTCTTAAAGATAAAATTTTTTTGTGATTTAAGAAAAAGTTTCTAAGAGTTGTTAAAGGTGAAATTACTTGACTTTAAACACTCTAAAATGTATAATTATATTCTTTTAAGAAACAGCACATTTTGATTGTCAATCACTTGTGATTATTTTCAATTTTTTTTAATGCAAAGTTCGATATTTCAATAATTTGATAATTTAGGTAAAATTCATCTAAAAAATTATTTGTATAAAATCAGAGCAAACAGGGTGAAATTTTCAAAAATAATTACTCAGCATAAATAAGACAAAATAGTTTTTGATGAAAAACAAAATAATTTGAACGGCAGTGAAATTTATCATCATTATAGATAAGATAACACGGTTATTCGAAATTTAGTGGTCATTAAGTGGACTAATATGTAATTCTATATACCGTTGCATTATTTTGCATATATGATTACAAGCATACTAAAATCAAAAGAAAACGGTCAAAATAATTTTGAAAGAACGAACGTAAGTTTAGAAAAGTTCTAAACTTGTTTGCAAAGAGGGAAAATAAATTTAATTGATCAAAAAAAAAAAAAAACTTTCACTTTTTATATGCGTTCTAATGCCCTAGTGCTTGATATTAACTATTAGAAAAATTTATTTTTTGGATACTTATTTGCTTTAGCTCGAGTCTCAAAATATAGTAAATTGTTTAAACTGACCTAGATACATACAAACATAGTAGACTATATAAGATATATTTATTTTTAATTTTTTTTTTTCACCTAGAGTTATTTATACATTGATTCAATAATTATATAATTTATTTAGATAGTTCACATTAGATGGCAAAAAAAAAATATATATATATTTAGACTGAATGTTTATGTCATGGAAATTCATTAATTTAAAGGAAAATGATAATTAAAATTTATAATACATTTTATAAACGCATTGTTTTATCAAGTATCATGCAAAAAACATGGCTTTTTTTTGATGGATTTTTTCAAAGACTATTTTAGCCTTAATTATCAAAGCATTAACATTCAATCAAATAACTTGCACAAAAAGTAATTTTACAAATTTTTTTGTATTCAAATAATTGACAAATATAAATTTAAGCTATCCTGAAAATCACTTAATAAAAGCGAAATTATTTAAAATTACAATTTTTGACCTCTTACTGGCACAGAAGACAAAAAATGTGTGCAAATCAAATAAATAAATCTTCAAATATAAAAAAAATTCAATTTTGAATGATGCATTTTGATTAAAATTTTTAATTCACATTACTAAATTGATATAACCAGAATAAGTTGAAATTAACATTCGTTATTCGTAATACATTTTAAAATTAAAAGAATATAATTAGCAATTTTAGCATTTAGTTGTTTTATTCATTAAAAAAACAAGAGGAAAAAAAATGTCGAGTTTTTTCGATTATCTTTGCGAAATAGGTTGCCGAATTGTTTTTTTAATATGTTGATTCTTCGAATTAAGTTTCTAGGTTCTAATAGAAATTCATAAGTAATGAGTTTGCAATCAACAGGTAAACCACCTGTAATAGATACACGACGAAGAAGTTATAAAATCTAAAAAAAAATTAAAAACATTCGACTTGTTTTAGTGGGTTAGAATTTACATTATTTTTATCTAAATAGTTTGAAATAATAAAATTTAACATTTCTGTAACAAATTTTTTTTTGTTATTTCAAAAATTTTTTGAGCCTTAAAATTTTGAAACTTGAATTTAACAAGCAATATTCAATTTTTGCGAATCATTTGAGTTCAGGATAATGAAACATAAATCAGTGCAAGAATTACAAAAAATAATTAAGGATTATTTGAAAAGATTATAGTTTAAAATTGTAAACTCAATTAATTAAAAAATGCAACCTTTAAATCGCTAAATTGATATTTTAGCAAACATTTCAATATGAATTGAGGAAGTAAAAAAAAACTTACTTTCATTAATCGGGGCGCTTTTACAAATTAAAAATTATTAAACAATGACTTGAATTAAGGAATCATAAAAACAAAAAACAAAAAAATAAGTGCTTCAAAGATTTACAAAGCATGTCATTGAAAAATTTCTGTTTTTTTTTTAATAAGTAGTTTTGATATCTAATTTGATAAAACATGGGTTTTATTGACGACAATATTATGATAGTAAATTTCTCGTATAAAAAATTATTGGAAATGATATTTCTACTTTTATTAATTAAGAGTTCCAAATAAAAATTACTTTCAAAAAATTGCAACAGAAAAAGTAATTTGAAAACAAAATTTTAATAGTTATATTGCAGATTTACTTAATTATTAATTAAAAATTAGAACTTTTAGATTCAAAAATGAAAGTCTCTTAAATTCATGCTATTGATAAATTTTTCTTTTTAATTCTATGATCTCATTGCATCAAAAGAAAAAAAAAATTTGATTTGAAATAAATTAGATAAAGTAGAATTCGAATGATTATATTCGTTGATTTGTAGATAATATATAATTGAATATCTAAAATAATGAAAAAAACTCATTAAAATCATTTCATGGATTTGTTTAGTTCAAATCATAATTATGTGAAATCAGAAATCGATACGCTTTCATAATAATCTAACATACACAAATAAACTGGAATCCTCCTTTGAGCAAGTATAAATAAAAAAAATAAAATAAGTCATTTTTTGTTTAAAATATAAGTATCAATTGGACAAAATTTAAAATCGAATAATAATAATCAAGTTGATTGTATAGACAAATCATTTCACTCAAAAAAAAATGAAAAAAATTCATGAAACCTACCTCTGCACAAAAAAAAAACCAGATATTAAACATAAATCAACGAAATGGTAAGAAAAAAAATTTGCCAATATAAATAAATTAGAAATCAAAAAATCCAAATAATATATAAATGATATGCTTCAATAAATTTAATGTATACATAGACTGATATAAAAACATACCAAACATATTTAAACAAATGTAATGTTAGCTAAAATAAGAAAATGAACAACTAAATTCATTTACTCCAAATAAAAAAAATTTAACCCGCACAGCATGATTACTCGATTTTTGATAAAAAAATAAAATTAAAAAAAAATTCAATTTGACAATGAATTCACCAATCATTGTAAAAATTATCTAAAGATTTTTTGGAATTTAATGAGTGAAAAAGGCACTTGTCACCATTAAATGAAGAATATTTTAAATAAATTACTGCTAATAAATTACTAATACTCTTAAGCGCTAAAATGTTGATTAATTATTTTATTGACTAATTTAATGAAATGAATGTAATGATTATAAATTTTTTTAGCATATTTTAGAAAAATTACAGATCGAAAATTTCAGTATATTTTATAAAGTGTGAATATTTTTTCAAGACGGAAGATACTTACTTTTGAGCGAATTATTCTATTTGTTTAAAAATAAGCGAAAACTTCTTCTTCTTGATTAGGCTTTGGAAAATATTCAATCAAAAGATATTAGAATATAAAAATTTTGATATAGATAAAACTTTTTGTTCTAAAGGTAATGAATCCAAAGTATTGAAAAAATTTTAAATTCCACTATTTGCACGAATTTCAATAAATACGAAAATCCTTTTAACGGTAGATTGATGCAAATTGATGCAGACTGATGAATTACTAAATCTTCTCAAATTTACAATTTAATTATTTTTTTTAACAAGACTAAAAGTTTAATAAAAAAATTTTTTTGCTGAATTTTTGTTTTTTTAGACAATCATAAAATGTATTTTCACTTGTTTTTCTTCTCTTCAACTGAAGGTTTCAATAAATTTCCATTCGAATCTTGTCGTTTTATTTTGCCTAAAAAGTATTCAGTTAATCAATGTGCTATGGTGTATATTTTGGAATCAGTTGAAATTTTTAGATTATTATATTGGCGGTGATTGGAACGAGAACCACACTATGGATCTACTTATGTGCTGATTGTTTTAGATGCTTCAATCTAGCAGTATAGAAGTGTGAGTTCATACTTTATTCAATGAGATACGATGCTTATTACACTAAATATGTGTATATTTAATATCAGATCATAGAGCATAATTTGCTACAATACATCAGCCGGCAGCAAAATTTTATTGCATCGGTTTTACCGTGTGTCTGTTTGAATACACTTTTCGGGATTTGTTCTAAACGCTAAAGTCACGATATCTATAGCTGTATATGCTATCAAAAGCAAAAATCATTTTTTCGTCTCGCGACATTCCCTATTACATACTTTTATACATTTTAGCTTTCTAACTGAACAACGTTGTGTGCATAAGTTTTACAGACCATCCTACTGAAAAAAATCGTATGTTCAATCCTCTCTTGCTGTCTTAAGCTCTCTAGCCAAATATATTTTTTTTTTTCAAAATTCATTTATTTACCTGTAAATTTCAATATTACTTCAAAACTTAGATTATTTATTTTCTTAAGCTTTTTTGTTGCTTATAAGAATTTTCGCAAATTTTCATGAGCCTTTAAGTAAAATTACTATTTCAAAATTTAGATGATTTTAATTACCATCGCACATCGAAAATTAGAATTATCAGAACAGAGAAATTAACATTTTAATAATCTATTTTAAATGAATCTAATTCATTTTTAGTTATGAGGGATTATTAATTATATTTTAATCAGTTGCTAAGGCATTTTGATATCAATGATTGATCAATAATTAGTTATCAATCGTTCGAACAATATTGGTTTAATAAAACAACTCAAAAAAAAAATATATATATATATTAATCTGGCGTCAGACTACATCATCTGATCTTATCTCGAATTATTAGGCTTCAATAAAATATTGAGCTTATTTTAATTTTATAAAAAAAATTACTCAGAAGGCTTTATTCATTTATTATTCAGTAGACTAAGTCGATTGTTAGAAAAATACAGCATTTTGTTCTAAATTAAGTTATAATTTTCTTTCTTCTCGTATTATCGACTAATTGAAGAAACTATAATTGAAAATAGTTCTAGAAAACTTTTAGAGGTATAATAAATTTCTTGATTTTAATGAAAGAAAAATTTTTTTCACATTGGAAATTAAGAAATCAAGTGTCATCAATAATTTGAAGTAATTAGCTCATAAAATCACACTTTTTTTTTTTTTTTTTTTATTTATTTAACACCAAATTTATTATGAAAATAATTTAATATCAATTATAAAATAATGAAATTTTAAATTATCTAAATTTAGATATTTATTTATATATTGTGAATTATAAAATTCAGATATAGATAACATGTAGATAAGCATATAATTGGTTTAGTGGTACGAAATAATCTTCAAAAGTATGAATCAGACACATAAGAAATTAAAAGATTCTGGAAATTTAATTTTAAAGTTTAAGTTTAGAAATTCTAACGTATTATGATATATGGAGAAAAATTTATTGTTTGAGATTGAAAATTTATAAATTCTGAAATCAAAACTTTTTTTTCAACTTTTGTGAATCTACATAGTAAGTTCAAATTTAATTTTCATAATGTATCAAAATTAAAGTGAAAACAAAAACGAAAAAAAAAAAACTGAAAATTTACATAAATCTATCTGGAGTGATTAAGATTACACAATGAAAATTATTTGGCGTATTAATGGTCAGTTTTTTCAAGAAATTAATTGAAAATTCAAATATCTCGATTTGCATAACATATGTATTATTTCTAATATATATTTACCTAGACTACTTGAAAATTTGTCAATCTAATTTATATAAATTCTATTAAGTACTTTGTGATCAAACATGTGGCGATCAGGAGAAATCGATTGCAAATTCATATTTATGATTAAAACATAAATTATACTTTCAACTCACGCCATTTGAGTTAAACCGAATTTTTGTTCGCAAATTTATTAATTCGATTTATCATGATTATATAAATGCGATTCACAAATAAATTCTTTATTTAATTAGATAAAATTTCCACATGATCATAATTGTTATGTAGAAAAATAATTTTACTTAGGTATCTATTTTTAAATTAATAACACATCTTTTTCATTCAATTACGTTTGCTGATGAGACGAATTAATACTTAACCAAAAATTTTAGTTTATAAAATGTGAAAAAAATGTAAATTCATTTAGGTATTAAAAAAACTATAAAAAAATAAAATTGAATACAGCTATAGATATCGTGACTTTAGCGTTTAGAACAAATCCCGAAAAGTGTATTCAAACAGACACACGGTAAAACCGATGCAATAAAATTTTGCTGCCGGCTGATGTATTGTAGCAAATTATGCTCTATGATCTGATATTAAATATACACATATTTAGTGTAATAAGCAT
>BLXL01004713.1:0-11429 GCA_023170135.1 Acarapis woodi | reverse complement strand
TAAAAGTCGAATAACAAAAAAAAATTAAGTAAAAAACATATTTGATCTATTTAATGAGGAGATCACAAAATTTTTATCATTTAACTTGACATGATTCACTAAATACGCAAGTTGAGAAATGACTGAAAAATGCATCAAGCAAGAATGAAAATATATTTTTTATCTTTTTTTCGCCGTATAAATAGATGGAAATGGAAAATAGAAAAATAATGATTATAAAAATATAAACCATATTCTTATGTAATTCAACTCGGAATTAGTTTTACAAATTGAATTACTAAAAAAAAAAAGAGAAATCAGTTTTGATTAATTCTTGAAAAAAAAAATTTGGAAAAAAAAAATCAATTTTTTTTAGACTTGACAAAAATAAATTAATTTAATTCTACAATTAAGATAAAAAATTAAGATAGTGAAAATTTATTTATTCGAATATCGATACAACAAATATGTTTATCAATATGATACATAAGAAAATTAGTAAAATAAAAATCAAATTATGTTTTCTTACAGTTTTGTAATACTAATATTCAAGCAAAAATATCTTTTTGTATCCTTTTCGAAAGCTTGATATAAAAATAAATATGATTGATACTTTGAAAAATCACAAAAAATTTTTTGTTATTTGTGATTTTGTGAATGAATTCACATTTCCTCATAAATTGTAAGAATAATTCAAGTAAAATAAAATTTTGTGACAATGATAAATATAAGTATTATTTAATTTGATCTATCTAATTTCGTAAAATTATTTTTAATTAATATTTGTTATTTTATTATATTTATGATTCACTTTTTGATTAGAATCATCATATAAAAAGAGATAATTCCGAATTTATAAATACATGTTTTGAGTGTTTCAGCAATATTCTAACTCATTGAGTTCTTAATTCACATTATTGAAATTAATGGTAACTTAATGTTGTGATAAAGCTTTCTATTAATATGATTTATTTATTAGTGTTTTTAAACTAAATGGTTGTGATACGTTTCATGATCATAAAGTCAATGTAATATTTATTCATTTTTGACTATTAATTGATAATGACGGTGATATCGCCATTGCCGATTAAGAATTATAAACTATTTTATGTATCATTCTCTAATTAAAAATTCTCATGTCTGTATAGAATTAAAAAAAAAAATAATATGACAAAAGTTCTTTGAGTAAATTCATTTTCTGTCTTTAGTTTCTTTTATGTCAATTTTTTTTTCACAAAATGATTTTTGAAAATAGTTTTCTTTTTTTATTTAATTCAAAATTTATTTAAATCAAAAAATTCATACCATTTTTATAAAAATAAATTTACTATTTTTAGGAAATTCATGAGTAATAAGTGAAAGAGTAGTATTGTGTTTTTATTTATTTCTAAATAATTTCAATCGAATGCAAGTATGATTCTACCTATATAATAATTTATCACGATAAATATTAACGAACTTTACAGTATTTTGTTTATTGTATCAAAAATTTATTTCAAATTTACACTAAACAAGGCTCGTAACTGCTATGCATAGTTTGTTTATGCATTTTGATATGCATCAACTTACAATATTTGCATTGAAATTTTATATTTTGAAACTTAAAAATAAAATACTATCGTAATGAAACATGAAAAATTTTCAACTAACATCTTCACAATTTGTAAAGAAAATCATTTTAGAAATCAAGAATTAGAAATATTAAGAATTTTAAATTTTTTAATTCATATTTTTTATTGAAATGTAATTAATTTATAAGCAAATAATTATTTATTTTCAAGATAGATTACCTATTAGACTAGCTAGATTGAAAGTTTTAAATAAATTTGCGTGTTAAAAACTATTTTTTTCTATTATACGGTCCATATGAGTGCACACATCGATTGCAAACATAGTAAAATTAATTTAAATGTGCTTGAAATTTAGATCATCTAATAGTATATATTGTTGATAGATATGTGAAGATGCGACAAAAGCAAATGCTTTAGAAAAAATTTATTACAAGTTCATAAAAGATGCATGAATTATTAGATCATCATAATGATTATTCGTAACAGAGATCAATTAATTTGAAGTACACTGTTTTGTGTTATCTGTTGAATTTATTTTAGAGCGATTATTTTTAGGCTATGTTTATGCATTTAAATATCTGTTTATAAGTTTAATGAAATGCTCTTTGTATACTTTTGATGTGTATGTATATCAGATCGCGACTGTTAGTAAATAGTATACATAATATATTACCATATTTGTGTGCTCATCTAAATAAAAAAAGAAAGAAAAGAAATTATGACATGATTACTCGATCTAAACACTTGTTTATTTAGATTAAGGTTGTGTTCCATTCTCGTCTAAATATGTAATCTCAATCATAGATCTATTTTTCTTTTAAGTGGAAATTTTATAAAATCGAGAAAAAAGAATTTTCTTTTTTTTTATTCTTTTAGGTTTGATGAGCGACTCAGAACAGCCCACTTGAATTTCGATAAATGAGTTTAAGAGGATATAAATAATAAAGAAATTTAAATAATAGCTGATTATTATTAGTCATATATTTGAAGAAAATCTTAAGAATGAAAATGTGATAGTGTCAATTATTATAATTTTGCAAAGAAAAATCTGGGTATTTTACGATTTAAAACCTAGTTCGATTTAATCATTTTGAATTTATTAATTTTATTAGCAAATAAAATGTGATGATTTGAATAATATATGATTAAAAGAGCCGAAAGTAGGGCATTAAAAGGATGGCTTTATTCGCATTTTAATAGAGAAAATTGGCAATATAATAACTAATTTTAGAAATAATTATTTTATAATATCTCATATTCATATTTAAACTATAGCATCCCTAGGAAACGAATTTTTTTTTTAGAATTTTTTATGAAAAATTTTCTTAATTGATTTTCGATATATTTACATTTCAAATATTGGTTACTATCATTTATTCATTTATAGACTTGAAAAATTTGTTAAAAATGAATAAATAGATACATTAAAATTTTTCAATGTTTGACTTCAACAGTAAATTTGATTCAAATTTACTGTTGAGTATTTACAAAAAAAAAAAGATGCAAAAATCTATTTGACCAAATAAAAAATTGTGTCACGATATTATCTTGATATAAAGTACTGCACAGAATCAAGTATGTGCTTGATCGCTTTTGTGATGACATTTCTTATAAAGATAAAAATTCAATAAAAACAAATTAATGCATAAGCGTATTCTATATATTCTTGAAAAGAAATAATTGACCAATTTTAAGATGATCAGAGATTAATTTTTTCAAGCTGAATTTTCGCATGCTTATGATAATTAATCATACTACTTATTGCAATTGAAAAACAGTTAAATAAAACTTTGTCAATTTATCTAATTAGAACAATAAAATCAAAAAGTTTTTAATAATCTATAGATTTTTGTTAGAAAGACTACTGTAAATAAATTTAAATTACTTGTGTTTCATTTCTTTTTTCATTATTATTTTTGTTTGTAGAATTGTAATAATTTCTTATATTTATGAATAATTATGTATAATTACTGCGATTTTGAATTATTACTTTATAATTTCGTCTGAAAAATGCAAAGCTTTTTATTTTACATTACTCAATAAGTAACGTAAAATTGAAAAAAAATCTAAAAATTAATGTCAAATTAAGAAAAAAATTTATTTATTTAAAATTCATTTATGATTACACTAAAAATTAATAAAAAAAAAACTAGGGTAAATCTTGATAAATAAATTAATAAAAAATAGGTATACTAAGATTAGAACGATGAAATAAATAAATAAATTAATAAAAAGCAATAAGATAATACAAAAATTCAATTGTAAAATTCTGACACCTATAAATTTACTCATATATTTTGAACGGAAACATAAAAATTTAAAATTAATAGCAATAAATAGATGAGAAATTAGAAACGATTAAATTGTTTGATTGATAAAAAGACATAAACATTTAATATTGATCAATACTGGCAAATAAAAAATTTAATTGTGACAATGAGAAACTAGAAATTGATTAATTAAAATTATTGATAAAACTATTTTGATGAAAGTGAAAAATTAGATGCTTCTAAATTATTAAAGATTAGCAGAAAGTTTTTAAAATTTAAAAAGTGTGTCAGGGTTATATCTGTGTATATAACGGTTTGGTTGGTTTAAGCAATTTTTAATTAGTCGAATACATAGTATAAAAACGTGTAATAAAGCATCTACTATTTGATTTTGTTTTTTTAGTTTCAAGCATAAGTGTTTTCGGATTGAGTTTACTTTGAAAGAAGTAGATTAACTGACTAATGATCAAAAAATAGTTTTCATTGATCGCTGATGAATCGTAATGTTCTAGATTTGAATTTGGTTATAAAGTCTATTAACAATCAAACTTTGAAATATATGATGGCTGTAAAGAAATGCTAAATATTATATTGTATCAACTAAGTGATACTTTTAAAAACTTTCACTAGGCTATATTAGGCGAATAAGTGAAAAACTTAATTATATATATAATTTAATTATGTTAATTTTATGATTAAATTGTATATAGATTAAGAATTTCACATTAATAGTGATTAATGAGACAAACTAATTCTATTATACAAAACTTTAATTTTTGCTTTTGAAAATCTTACTCGGGATTGATATCATCAAATTAAAAGCGAGTCGATAAATAAAAAAAATTAAGATGTTAAATGTTGCTAAAAGATGAACTTTTCGCACGGATTTGATGCCAATATTATTTATAGATAAGACTTCACAGAAAATGTAAAAAGCCAAATATTTTAATCATTAATGCGTAAGTAGTCAATTATTTGAGATATACAGCATAATAAGTTGAAGCCACAATTTTTTTTTATAAGCATTCGGAAAAATTTAATCATACAGTAATACATCCACACATTGTATCAACCGCTAATTGAGTTTCTTCCATACTTGATATAATATATAATTGGTCTTGAATTTTATTAAATTATGAGCACTTGCATATAATTGTCGAATTTTGGGTAATATAAATCAAAAATCAATTTCATATATTTTTTGTGCCGATTTTCGCACGGTAGTGTAAAAAACCATTTTATTTATAAAGTATAATTATATATATAATATTGAATATAGTTTTTAAAATATTTTACTCAGAGATTAGTTTAACATTAAGGCCAATTTTTCATATTTTTGGATATAAGTAACTCAATTTATTTTTATATAAATGTAAGTTTTTAGTCAGCAATTCAATGTGTTGCATGAATATGAGACAAATCGAAATTTTCTATTTAGATTATGAATTCAAATCATCATTATTCAAATAATGATAAAAACAATTATTATTATTGAAAATTCTTAGCGATTCATTTTAGAAAATTATATAAAAATTTTTTCGAAAAAAGGTGCAACACAAAATTTTCGTAGATTATTAAATTTAATATCAACCATGCTTCTCAAATCATTAATAATTAAATTAGATTGACTTTTTTTTTCTTATTTGTTTGTTCATTATTAAATTTTATTATGTTATAATTGATCTATAATTCAATCATTTTTCAATTAAGATTTCTAATTTGTTTTATTCTATATGATAAAAACTTAATTTAATTTGAAATCTTGTCAGTTTGAATGAATAAAATACAAAATAAGTCCTTGATCATGCTTAAATTTCAAATTTTGCATATTTCAAGTAGACCACTTTGTTTTAAAAATATCGATTATATCATTATAAATTCTCAAGCTGATAAGGTCTAATAAATAGAGTGATACTTTTTCAATAAATATATATATCAATAAAATCTTTGAGTTCATAAACATCGTGATTATAGAAATATACCTTATTCCTTAAAAAAAAACTCGTCAATAGCGTTTGCATTATATGATAAAAAATAACACTAATACTCCATTTGCTTTGCATATTTTGATCTGATAAAAATAAATTAATTATATTTTAAAAATATTAGCTCTTAATAGACCCACACAAAGAAAAATAAAGATTTTAATGCCATTGATTTTTTTAAATTTTATTAATAATTTGAATCGCAAAAATTTTATTAAGGCCAATGCAAAATTAAATATTTTGAAATCATTAAAATTAAAAACTCAAATTCCAAAGTATTATTAATCGTACAAATATAATTATATTCTAGTTTGTGTTTGGTTAAAAACAAAATCGATTACTATATAAGCTTAGAGATATTAGGTTTTAGGAATTAAAAAGCACACTGTACCAAAGCGATCCAAAAAATTACTATTTTATTTTAATTGATTTGTTCTAGATAATTGAATGATTTTCTAAAAAAAATTTTACAATCATTTGTTTAGACTTTGAAACTAAGTTTAAAAGTGGATTCTTTTTTGTCTGAGTATATGTTTTATTTCCGTATAAAGAATGTTAAGTATTTTCTTATCGTCTAGTGTTAAGTAGCTAGAGTAATAATGTGATTTGGTGAATTTTAGTGCTAATCTAAAAAACTAATTTATTTAATTCTATGAAGTACTATTATGAAAAGATAAGCATCCAAGACTGTCAATTTTTTAGATAAGAATTTAAATAAACATCAAGATGATTACTTCGAGTATGACATTCAGCAGTGAAACTTGCACAGTTGAAAAAAAAAACAAAGCACAATTATATTCAAGATTGAATCAAAGATTAAATAAAATTAAAATAATTTCTCAAAACTGTTAACAAGAAAAAATTTGAAAATTCATTGTGCCATTGAAAAAAATCTCTTAATAATTTTGCTAATTTTTGATAATTTAATTTTAAGTGTCTGAAATTTTAAATTTTTTTCAGTTATTTTGAATAAATTCTAAAACTATTATATTTGCTAATGACATATTTTTTAAAAACCTCAAGTTTGTTTGCCAATTTTACATATTATAATGTCCTATAAATATACATTTCTTTAAAAAAACTACACCATTATTGCAAAAAAATTTAACTTGTATCAAAAATCGAGTCTGGTTGCAAAAAATGACGAAAATAATTTTTCTGATATTCGAATTTTAGATTTTCAACTGATTTATATGTTTTAAATTCAAATCAATAAAAAAAAAAATTTATTATAGCAAAATTTCTAGTTAGATTGAAATTATTGATGAATAGTTAAATTATGGAACTCGATTTGAAGTTCATTTTGATTTGAAGTTGAATAATCCTTGGAAGATGTCTAGTCTTATTTCGATTCATTATAAGCAGATTGCCATCAAATAAAACTAATCTGAATTGAAGGTCAAATTTTGAGTGAATTTAAATTCATTCAAATAATTCATCTAAAAAAATAACAAACTTTTGTCTATGATAAATGAATGTATTTTTGACTAAAAATTCTGTAAGATTGAACTATTCTTCTCTGCCAAATACAAAAATATTTTAATCTTTTATGAATTTAAATCTTGATAGAAACCAAATCATTATTCAACTTAAATATCAAATTAATAATTAATTTTTTTCTAAAATAAATACATGACTCTTTGCACACAAGACAATAATTTCGAGAAATCAAATGATTGGTTTCTAACTTAGAATTAAAATTAATTATGCAATTTAAAGCATACATGATTGAATTGGTGCATAGCTTGAAACGTTGCCACATTTAAATCGTTCTATACACTTTCATTTTTATTAATTGATATAAGTACACAACAAACGCTGCACATTACGCACATGCTCGTTTTAAATTCAAGCATAAGATGAAGATTGGTAAAAAACCAAACATATACTACCTTTTTCCGAGTTTTAATGATTAAATAATTTTTATAAATTACAAGATTAGCTAGGATTCGAAGTTCATAAGTCATTCTTGTTCGAAATAAAAAAATTGAACGAAAAAAAAAATTAAATTTTGTATGAAATTAGTTCAAAATTTGTAAAAACTTAAATAAATCAAATGAAATATATCTCAATTGAATAGATAGAGAGTGGCAAAATTTTTCTAAATGATTAGATTAATTTTGATAGTAGTTGCATTCATCTTCAAATGATAGTCTTTTCAACAGGTAAAACTAAAAATAAAATTAAAAATAAGTTCAAGAACAAGGTTTATAAAAGTAGATTCACACCAAGGATTAGATAGAGTGAATTATAATTAGAAAAGTGTCGCTTTTGAAATTGTGAAAATTGTTTATTCAAAACGAATAGCTCTGATTTAGATACCATTCTATATTAATAAATATAGCTAGCAAAACAATATTATGAATGCAATACATTAATTTTTACATAGATCACTCAATATGCTATTACATGTGGGCTATAAAAATTAGTCATTTGACACAAAATTGATAAAAAAAAGTCTAAATAGTTTTTTTTTTCTTTGTGAATGGTCTAATTTAACACAGAATTACATATTTAATTTATATTTAAATTTAGAATTTATATTTGAACTAAAATTATTTTTCGTGCTAACACACATGTTTGAAAATGTTTTAATTTCTTGAAAGCACTATGCATAACTTATCAATCGACCTATATTTTATTTTATAAATATTGAACTATAAATCTTGCTTTTATCTTATAAGTAGTGATTTTTATGCCACATTTTATTTATCATTTTATATTTATTGGATACTTAACGCTATTTAATTAATACAATAATTTTTTTTTATTCATTTTAATTTTAATTAGAATAATTAAAAAGAAAAAAAAAAAAATGTAGAAATTTAATTTTTAAAAATGACTCAACTTAAACAACAAATAAAAAATTCTTTTGATATTTGTATTATCAATATAGTTGAAAGTAAAATTTTTCAAAATATTATTGCAAAAATATTACGTTAATAATGGTTCATTTGATAATCATCATCAAAATATGGATTAATTTTTTATTTGCACAATTAATTATTGATACTGATGATGGCAATGAGTTTTATTGATATCACGATGATATGAAACTCTAAACGATAAAAAAATTATTTCCAGATGATAAAAATTCTAGAATCATAAAAATATAAGTCGCTTTATAGTTTATTTTTAATCAAAAAACGTGCACTAAAATATAAAATTTTCAATCGAATTATGAATGTTTATTCAGATAGTTTCATTTTAGAACATGTAACGTAAATGATTTTACAATTTATGTGCCCAACATGAATTACAGTTAAGATAATTTTCGCTTTACTATTGCTTTCGCATTAAATTAGCCATCAGAAAAGTAAGCATTATGTAATATTTATATTCTATAGTAAAAATTAAATATTATGAGTTTATCCCCACCTTATTAAAAATATTGGTACAAAATTTTTGAAATGGATATCAGAGGTGACGTCTTTTGCGTGTTTCGATTCATTTGATATTTATAGTAGCGATTGGCATAATTGTAATGACCATTGTTAAACTAATATATAAATATCATTAGTGTGTAAGTAAAAGAGTAAATAAATAACAATAAATGGTATTATAAATGCGATTTAGATGTTTTTGTGCATTTTTCAGCATTAAAATTTGATCTTTTGCATAAAGTGGTATCAACAATAAATAAGGCTAAATAAGTATTTCTAAACATAGGTAGTGTACAATTTTGTGCAAAATTTTTTTGAGACATTAATTATAAAACTTAAATTATCTCTAATACACTTCGATTGTTATTGTTTAGTGTAGTGTTGAATGAAATGGAAATGATGATTTTCAAAAATATAATCAACATCTTATTAATGAAGAAGTCGTGAAGACGGTGACTTATATTAACTCAATGTTCATTTTATGCCATAAATATATATAAATGTTTGCCGCAAATATATATTTTTAATTCAATCCTTTACACTCAAACCATTATTGAACTATCAAACAGCCTTTACAAGTTTGAAAATCAAAAAAAGATTTATAATCAATAATTAAATTATTAGTTTATACAAATCCATGAAATTTAGGCTTCAAAAAAATTTTCTTCATTCATATAAAATAAATAACTTGTTAATATTGATGACAAATTTTCATTAAAAATTCAGAAAATTTTAAGTCTGTGAGTTAATTATTTGTCAATTTCCTTGAAAATATATTTATTTATTATATTTTTTGAATAATAAATCTTGGCGATAGCGCATCAAATTTTCTTTTTCTGTCAAAATCAAAAGTGAGATCACTTTTATTTAAAATTTTAAAAAAAAATTTACTAATGCTAAAAAATTTGATGATAATATTTATTTTTTCTTTCGTCTAGAAAAAATGCATATTATAATATAGATACAATATTGAAATAATTTTAATAAGTTATAAAATATTTAATTATTGACTTTCAAATTAATAATAATTTTCATTTTAAATTGCAGATGCATGAGATTAAAGAATTTTATTTGAATATATAAAAATGTTTCTTTGAATATTCACGAGTTCTTTATATTAACTAAATTTTTTTTTTATCTTTCAAAGATAAATATCATTATGAAAATAAAAAAAAATAAATTTTAGAATATTTATAAATATTGATTTCACAACGATCAAGTAAAGTGTATTTATAATCACTAATGTAATTATAATCTTTATTTGAACAATTTTATATGATCACCTTTTATTTATAATTTTATTTATTATTGTTTTTGTAACTTGAATTAATCAAAAACATTCTAATATCAATAATTATAATAAGTGCAATAACTTATATCGAAAGATTAAAATTATACTGGACTCATAAATACTTACCTATTATGTACCAATTAGAATTAGAAAAATATTAGAAAAAAGGATTTACAAAAGTATGAATCATCTGAAGAAAGAATACATGTGTTTCAAATCTAATAATTTGATGAAAAAAACGATCAAAATATGAAATCATGGATCAGCTTTACACTATTATTTTTAAACAATTACAATTATTCATTTGGACTAATCTTGAATTATACTTCATAAGCGGAAAAAATTTTTAGAAAAAACACTATAAATTCAGATGAAGGGTCTTTGCAAATTTTATTACTTTCATTTAATTGATCAAACAATACATTGCATTGTCATAAACTATTATATATTTAAAATAAATTTTATGAATTGAAAATAATCACTAAAGTCTAATTAAAAATTTGTGGTTTCAGTATTAAATGATAAATGATTAATCAAAAATATGTGTTGAAATTTTTTTTTTTTCAGTTTTTCTGATACGCTGATCTATATCGAATTTACATGCAATTGAATAAATATAAAAAAATACAAATTGTCTAAAAAAAAATTATATCTAAACCATTTGAAAAAATAAATTTATATTATAAATTCGGCACTACCTCCTTTTAAAGATTAAAAAGAAATATTGAAACTTCTGTATATTGTATAATATCACATCGAAAATAGTATCCTTGAAATTAAAGCTCTAGGAAATTTTGAGACAATCTAATGAAGTGTAGCAAAAAAATTTATTTGTGAAATAATACAAGTTTATGTTGATTCAATTAATATTATATCATTTAAATATTAATTTTTGACCTAAAATTATTATTCATTATTATCTTTGCATATCGTAATTTAATTGCTAGCTT
>BLXL01004709.1:0-20806 GCA_023170135.1 Acarapis woodi | reverse complement strand
TGAATTTATTGAATTGACAATATTAAGAGATAAATAGAAATAAATTTTGTTTGGTAATTCTATGCATCCAGTTTTAAATAAAAATTGCTTAAATTTATCATGACAACAGCCTCACACTGAGGACCACCATGTTGATATTGTTGAATTATTTCAACAAGTCTAATAATCTTTCGCTAGTCCTTATTTTAGCTATGTTCAATCATAGCTCTTGACTGGTAAATTAGTTTAGTTTTTTTTTTATTTTGAAATTCCGCAAATTTATCATTTTACGAATTTCTATGTGCAATATAAATTAAAGCTTTCATAATCTAACTTAGAATATAATTTGAAAAAGTAAAATTTGATTATCGAAACTAGAATTTTCTTTCTCCTTTCTGATAAAAGGACCTTAATTTGAGTTTTAATCAAAAATGGTGCGAATTGTGATTATTAAGATAATAAAAAAATTTCAAACTGTTTTAAATAAGTTGACTGGATGATAACATAGAAAAATAATAATTTGTTAAATTAGATAAGTGCAATTAGATGATTATCGTAGATTTTAGGATTTGAGTTCGCTTGAATGATAAAATAAATTTTAAAATTTATCCTCCTGCAATTCATTAGGCGAGGCTATTCTGTCATAATTTTATTATTTATTTTAATTATTATTTTGTTTTTAGCAAATTGAACTAAATAATAAGAAATTTGAATAATTTTATATGAAGACAAAAAGGTAGCAAATCGGAATTATAAAAATCGTGTTAATTTCTACAAAATCCGATTACGTACTGGAAATTTAAATTCTTAGACATCATTTTATATTTTGCAAATTTTCATGCTAAAAAAATCTGTCAATTTTTGAATGGCTCCAGACATGCAAACTAATTTTATTTTGTATATAAGCAGTTACCAAGTCAAAATTATTTTGAAGTTACGGTAGTAATTGAAATTTCACTAGTACCCCTTCCAATTTTTTAAGGGAAATTTTTCAATTTAAAAATTTCAGCTAAAAATTGAATCAGCATTCCTGAGTTCAATCTTATTTGAAACTTCAAATATTACTTAACTTACTTGAATAGGAATGAAATTATATGATGAACGTTTTTGTGCCAACAATTGACGCATCAGTTCAAGGTAACATTTTTGAATTTTTTTTTTTCTTTAAAATTTATTGCCCAAACAATTTTGCTTAATAAGACAACAAATAAATCTTTCTAACAATGTAAATCTAAGCACCTTATGTAAAAGAGCCTTTTTGAAGATGCTCATCGTACAGCATAGTAATATATTAAAGATCATCGAGCGATTATCGGTAAGTCATACATATATGTGATACATTTGAATCATAAATATAGAGTTGAATAAGTTTTGGGAAATTATTGAATTTCTATTTTAACACAAAGAAGGCGCATAAAATTTTTTATCTTGAAGATTGCAAAAAAAACATTATTATGATAAAAAATGAGCAATAGCTCAAAGTTATAAGTGAACTTTTCAACCTTAAAAATAAATTTTGATTTCAAAAAAAATTTCATCATCTATGTCTTTTAATGTACATCTTATTATATAGTCTAAAAACGCTTCCTTCAAAAGATACCCTTAAGATATGAATCAGGTCAAATTTTCGTTTCAACAAAAATTTTTTATTAACACTATTCTTATGATTGTGACATTTGTATTTTTTAAATTAAAATATGCCGATTAAAAACTTCGAAATTTTTATCACATCAAATGTTATTTTCAATAAAAGAATATTATTCACTTTTATCACATGGTAATTCAATTTTGAACTTGAGCCATTTTTCAACAAAAAACTGATAAAAATAGCTATCAATATAATATAATTTGAATTTGTTTTTATTCAATTTGATAGGCATTTGAGAAGCTTAAGAATATGTTAAAACTTGTTGCTTATCAAGTCATTATCATTATTTGATGTGCAACTAATATGCATAATGTACGAAGATTATATGGTCAAATGTGCTTATTTTGAAAAAGTTTTTAATCATAGCTGTTTCATTTATACTTATCAATAAATATAATGAACTAAATTATAATATGCTAAGTAACTATTTAAGAAAAAAGTTGCAGAGCTTTTCATATATGTGATATTCAATTTAACAATATTTTAAATCCTTTTATATTAATTTAAATCCAAGATTATTTAATTTTTTACTGCTCACGTTCATTTTTTGACTACTTTTTTGATTTCACACACGATTCATAAATTCATTGAATAAAGTGAATATCAGCAACAAATTCCCATCACATTTTTTTCCAATAAATCTAATTTTTATTTCTGAAATATTTTATTACGATATCGAATATTTTACGAGTCGTGTTATTCAGAATTTATTTTTCTAAATTTAACTTATTTAATTTTAATTTTCAGAATTTTGTATTGATTCTATTAATTTTAGTTTTTAAAACCATGAAATTTTTAGCCTGATTAATTTTTTTTGATGATTTTATCTTGAATTAGTTTTTGATTTTGAAGAGAGAATAAGTAAAAATATGTTCAAACAATAAAAATTACTTATGATTATTTTTATAAGTAATTGATGTTTTTCGATTAAACTAAATTATATAAAAAATATATAAACACATTTTATTAAATTTTTGATTCAAATTAAAATGGTATTATTTATATGTCAGTTAGATAAAAATATTATAGGACTATAATTATTATCTCATAAATTATTTATTATTAAATTATTATATTGAATCAGCCTTTTGATTTAATTAATAATCAATGTTTTATCGAAAACTTCAATTAGAACTCTTCCTATACTAACGAGATTGACACGTAGGTTTTAAACTTAATTTATCAAATTTTCAATCATAAAATACCAATAATTTCATTCTATACAACATTTATTTTTAAAATAAACTAGCTTTGAAAATAATTATAAGAGTACTTTTTTAAAAAACATAATCGTACTTAAAACAATCTACAAAGATTAGTTTATGGCTTATTTATTAAAAAAAACTATTTGAAAAAATTTTAATGATTGCCAAATTTATTTAGTTTCTATAAGACCCTTTTTATAATTTGTGTATCAATATGAATTGGAAAAAAAAAAATAAAGTAAAAAAATTATAATTGATTGATAAAAAATTTTTCCATTTTTCAATTAATAATTGAAAACTTGGAAACGTATTTAACATAAAATACTTAAGATTTCTAACTTAAAAAATTTAAATGACTATAAATTAATTATTTAAAATTGATTTTATTTCTACTTTTTTTTTAGAAAAATTTGAACAAGTATTTGGTTCTAAATACATCCTACAAGATTGAGTTTTTTTTCAAGTAGCAATTTAAAAAAAAAGTAATTCTTAAACAATTCAAAATTTCAATCTTTTGATAAAAAATTTTTTTTTTGATCTAATTTGTTTTTTACTTGATTGAGTGAATGTCATTAAAAAATACTTTCATTTAATTTTGATAGACTAAAATTTTCAAGATAAATGAAATAATTTAAAAAAAAATTTAATTCAGTTTAGTGAAGCAATCATTTTAATAGTAATATGCCTTAAATTTTAATTTACATAAATCAAATCTAAATTTCCAAGTAAACTTCTTGGATCAAATATTCTTAAAAATTTGAAGTCATGATTTGAAGATTTGACCGAATATCCATAAAAATTCAAGAAATATATTAAAAAAAGATTTTGAGAAAATTTTTTGAATTTCTAACTTCTAAATTAATAAAATCAATTTTTGCAAAAAAATTCAAATTGAGATGCTTTCGAATTGACACGGCTTAAGAAATCGAGTAAAATCGTAAAATGAAAAATAATAATCCGTGAAAATGAGAATTCTGAATTAAAAAAAATGTAAAAAAAACTTTGAAATAAGTAATCGAATAACAAAGAATAGAGAAAATAATTTTAAAATTATTTAATAAAATTGTTTATATGATGAGAATTTAAATGAAATTGATACAAAGGTATTAAAATTTGCAAAATAAATATATAAAAAAATTTTTTACATGAACATTCGCAGGTCGAATTCACATATTAAAATCAGATAAAAAAAAGTAATATTAAAAAAATTGTATGCAAAAACAGATAAATGGTTATATTTCAATTAAATAACTTAGATGTGATTAATGTCAACAATTTTGTTCCTCACCACTTAAATTTACCCAATACAAACTCATTTCGCTAGAAAAAATAGAATGCTTAGTTATCAGAAATATCAAAAATTACATTAAATTGTTAATAAGAATATAATTAAATTTTATTTGAGATAATTTAGTTTCATCAGTTCAAGAGTCGATATTTTGGTTTTATGAATATTCATTAATTCAAAATTTATAATCACCAATTTAAAAATAAAAGTAAAATTTAAATATTTTTATGTAAAAATGAACTTTATGTAGATATTAAGGTATTCACTGATTGATAGTCTATACGATTTCGGAGATTTCATATTATCAAATATATTTTTTTAGCTATTGTTTTAATATTAGGAAAAAAAAGAAATGAATTTAATGATTGCGAATCAAATTTTTATATGAAATGCTAATCGAAATATATTGAAACAAAAATTTCAGAAACAGAAAAAAATAAGTAGCAGTTAAAACTATAGCTTGAAATAAAATTACTGTTTCAATTTTAGTAAATGACACAAAATTTTAGTAATTATTTATATTAAAATTCTTCCGGTGTATTTTATTTTTCAGTTTACATTTAAAAGCTAATTGAATTTTTAGTCGTATTTTTAATACTATCTTTTTTCATCTTTTACTCAAAACAATGATAAGTAATCAAAAATATCAAATTATCTGTGCTCATCATTAGTTTAAATTATTTCAATTCAAATTTACGTGTCTAAAAAATATTTAAGAACAATTTTTATCGGCATTTATTTAATACTTGCATACCAAGAAAGGATAATTTAAAGATTCAACTTGATTGTTGATAAAGTCGAATAGTGAGTTGAAAAAACTAGGAATCGATCGATAATATACATCATTAAATTTGAGTTCAAATTAATGATAATCCTGATTATTTTTTATGATTCGTTTTTAAAATTATGTGGATTTATAAATAGCAAATAACTTTGCATTTTTAATCAAACAGCTTTAATTCTACTGTTTTAATTTTTTAAGAAATAGAAAAGTTTTAAAAACAAATTATTGCTTTGTAGAAATTAATTTTTTACTTCAAGCTCAAATAAACAAAAGATGATGTAGATGATATAATAATAATAAAACGAATAAACCAACAGAATAAATTATATATATTATAGATGAAAATTTGAATGATTGACTTTAATACTTGAACGAAAAATATTTTTTGTTTTAGCTTGCATTATAATATCATTGTGATGTATAGATTTTTTCTATTTAAAATTCAAAATAAGTGATCAATAATATTCATTAAAAAATTTTGATTAAATTAAAATCGTTTGAATAATATTTATCCGAAAAACAATTTAAATTTGATTTTTTAGAAACTAATCTTTAATCTCTATTAAAGATTAATCTTCCTTTTTTTCATATAAAAATTATTTTAATTTCAATATTACAATCAAATTTTTTTTATGGCTAATTAATTTATAAAATTTTCGAATTTTATTTTTAATTTTATTTTTGCACTTATTGAGACTGGAATTTGATGAATTGTTCTAAGCATGAATCAATTAATTTTTTTTTATAATAAGTTTTGTAAAAATTAAAGCCTCTTCTAAATATTTCGATTTCTTCTGCTTCGTTTTGAAAATCTTTCTTCGTGAAGTAATTAAAATTATATCTTCATTAGTCAATATAATTTCAAATTAAATTTTTTTATTTGTTTATCTTAAGATATTTTTATTTATTTTGACATCAAGTTTTAAAATTTTCATTTTTAAGAAGCATACATTTGTAGGTGATTTGAAGTGAATTATTTAGGGTAACTAAATCTGTTAACTACTTTTGAGGTTAGAGATTTCATCTTATGATTTATCCGTATTTAAGTATATATTTTTACTGAAAATTTTATAGACTAAAAAAACTAAGTTAATACAAGGTTCAACACCACTGTAAACGGTAAGATTGAGTGCAGTTAAGAAAACTGATAAGAGATTTTTATTTGCAAAACACGTTCTTAAGTACTCCTTGATATAAAATTCATCTCGCCTCCATTTTCCTTAACTTCGCCTCATCTACTTGATCTACTACCTAATTTAATGTATGTTGTAAAAGAAGTTGTCAATTTTTTTTATCTTGAGTTTCTTTCCAAATTCAGGTATATCTTGGATGCAAGATGGCAAGCTATTTAAAACATGTATGCAAAAAGTAAGCTGTTTTCAAGAACTTCTCAATTTGAATCTCTTATTTTAAATTTCTGGTTTTAAACTACTTTTTAGAAAATTTTCTGAAAATGTTTGACAAGGTTTATTTACAAATTCGAACTATTCAGTTGATTCACATATTTTAAAAATTTTAAATAGCAATCGTTCGAATTCGATTGAAATTTAATTTAAAAATTTTAGAGTAACAAATTCTTCAAATTGTCTGAATTGAAATTTATAATTAAACAAAGAGCTTGTTTGACAAAAAAAAAATAGAAATTTTGTATTCAAAAAAAGATTCTTCTTTTGTTTAATAAATTAAATCAAGATTTTTTTTTAAAAATTTTTGCCTAGTTTGCAAATGATTAAGTTTTTGTCAAAATCTTAAAATTTTAGCTATGAATTGACTGATAAAGTTATAAAATTCGTCTCACCCATTTTTATGAGTACAATTGATGGTCAAATCAATTAAACGAATTTCGATATACTAAATTTTTATAAACAATAATTTCGAAATTTCATCTTTTTTTTATTTGATTTTTTGTAGCCTAATAATGTATGAAATTTAAAAATTTCATTTTCACCATCTGATTTGAAAAGATTTATCCTAAATTTTTGTTGCTCATTTTATAAAATAAAAATGTATTAGGTTTATAAAAACTAACTATAAAGCAAGCTATTTGAAATAATTCGAAATTGAAATTGAGTGTTGTAATATACAAAAAATTTACTTTTTTTATTGTTAAATTATTTTAATCATTTAAATTTTTCTAGAAATCATATAATAGTATACATATAATTTTGTTACCAAAGCTGAATATTGTCCATCGAACTTTAGACTTGTATAATAAATGTCAATCAATTCAATTTTTACTTATAAAATCGAAAATTCAATCATATAATTAATTTTCTTCAGTGGCAACCGTATGCAATAATAAAATACATATAATCATAAATTCGAATATTTACAATACTATATACATAGTAAAAATTTTATTTGAATCAATATCTCATGTTTTATCGCATGTTTTAAAGTTGAAAGAGATTTTTTTCACAATAACGATTTTAATAATTTATCAATTATTATTAAAATAAAAAAATTTTCAATTAAATTTTTGCTTACTTTTTTTTACCTCATGATGCATGTGGCGTAGAAATTGTCATTTCGATAAATGAATTTTTAGGGTAATTGTTACAGCTTGAACTAGGTTTAAAAAATACAAATTTTCTTTCTTCAATTATTTCGTCCGAGAAATAATAATCGGTAGTAAAGTTTATTTTTTTAATGAATTTTTATTTATACTGTTTTATTTTATTAGATTAAAAAGTTCAATTTCTAATTAATCGAAACTTGCTTCTTTTGAGCCGATTTTTTTCTATGTTTTTAGGTTTAATTTAATTTCCTTTATTATGAGACATAAATTATTCGTTCAAATTGACACAGACAAATCAAAAAAACTTAAATTTTTATTATTGTGGAGTGCGTTTTTAATAAAGAAATTTCATTTGATATAAAGACGCTTTGAATATCTTTATGATTAATGAATATTATTATGATTGAAATTAAAAAAAATTAAAAAAAAATTTTCAATCAACGATTTGTTGAATTTATTTTAAAATGAGATTCGAAAGAGTAGCGTGAAAATTGAAAAAATTACAAAATAGAAACATTTAATTCAATTAATACAATTTATAAAATCTACTTGAATATGATATACCAACTAATTTAAAAATTCAGGTGCAGTGCATAATTTGATTGCTAAGTTATGTTAACCGATGTAGATACTGCCTTCGAAAAAAGTCATTGATTAATATAAACATATTCAACAATTTAATTCTGTGAATTTTATCTATCAAAGTTCAATGAACATGTTATTGCAAAAAAAAATCAAAAAAAGCTTAAACAATAAGCACACTAACTGGTACTATTAGACTTAAAATTGAACTTCATACTGTAGTGAATATTAAGTTCATATAAATTTTTTGTTACTTCTTTATTTTGTGTTTATTATCAGGGGTACTTTGTATTAAGCTTGAAAACTTGATAGCTGCACGATTTAAAAAAAAAAAAAAAGAAAAAATATAGTTTTTCCAAAAACAAGTATTCTATTTGTGCGCCCAAAGCCTAAATTTAAACTAAATTCTTTGACAAATAATTTTTTTCAACAGTCTCAACAAATTCATGATATTCTTATACCTAAATTTTAAAACATTTAAATATCCTAAATTAGTGATTTCTGATATAGTCATGATCAAAATATCTAAAAAAAAATTAAAAAGCTTTTCAGTTTATATAATCCAATAATGGTCATAAGCATTCCTCAAGTATTAAAAACGATTTTTTTAAAAAGTTTAAATATCATTATAATAAAAAAAAATTGTCTCTGATTAGAGAATCGAAATCTTTTTTTTTAAAATTTAGAACTATATTAAAAAAAAATTAGTGATTCTTATAATTTCTCAAAAAAAAATTTACTTGATTTTTCTATGAAATTTTGTCCAATCATCAAATATCTTCATGTCAAAAATAATGAATCGAATTTTTTAAATTTTTCAACATTCTTGAGGTAACAAAATTATTTTTAATTCGTAAAATTTTTTTATGGAGATCATTTAGTCATTTCATAAAAAAAATAAAATTAAATAAAAATTTAGTATTCATGTACTTGTATTATTTAAAATCAATTTTTAATTTGATGGTATAAATCAAAAAAAAATTTCTATTTCAAAGCAATAATGAAATATGATATATATTAAATACATATATCTAAATAAAAAATAAAAAATCATCAGAAATGCTAAACAATGATAAAATTTTAAAAAAAAAAGTTGTAACGAGCGAAGATAATTTAGATTATCTTATCGACAATATAGAGTAAAATCAGTAATTTTTCTACCATTAAAATGATTAAGTATTTCAGAAAAAATTTGAAATTTTCTTAAAGCTAAGCTTCCGTTTTGAAAAAAAAAGAATGAATTAAAAACATTAAAATTTTTTTGATGATCAATTGATAAATTTTTTTTACTTACCATCTACATTTCAACTTCTAACTAATTTATTGAAGCTCGATGTATAGGGTTAAACTGTATTTTAGCTGCAAACTACTTGAAAATTTGAATTCTTAAATGCTCAAAAATTTTTATTTGAATAAATTAGATCCGAAGCAGATTATGTTTAAAACAATAGAAATAATTTATTCTGAACGTCTTTTTTCAATGTTTTTATGGCAAACAAAAACTTCATTAAAACCCAATCGTGAAATAGTTTAATCAAGATCGTGTGGTTTCATTGAGATAAAATTTACAGTAGTTTGGCATCACATTATTTATCAAACCTTTGCAATCAAACAATTAGAAAAATCTAAAACAAATCACGAACAAAATTTTTAAAATGCAACATATATAAGTTATTTTGAAAAATGTAAAATTTAGATTCGTCAAGATAGTAGCCTTTGATTATCGATTAAATTTTAATATTATTATGTGTATTCTTGTATTTTTAAGTTGCCTTAATTTTTTCTTGAATCTACATCATTTACTTGCGAAATCAAAAGTAAACATAAACCAAAAAAATAATTTTAGATCAGGCTTATTATTAGTTCCAAAATATTTCCGGAATTGGAGTCTTATTTTTATTTTACACTTGGACAAGTAAAAAAAAAAATTTTTGTGAATCATTTGTATCTTTTTACCATATTTGATAACATTTCAACAGGTACTTATATCTATTTTATATTCTATCAACAAAATAAAAAATAATATATGAACGTAACCTTACTAGTAGGATGTAAATTCAAACAAGTCAATATTTTTTTATGACCTGCATTATGGATTTTATTGATAATTTAAAAAAAAAGATAAAAATATATAATTTGAGCTTAGTCGACTTAGATATTCCTTTTTTCTAGATTTGGTTATGATTTTTAAGGATGTCGAGTGAGACAGTGAAAAAAAAAAATTTACCATTTAAGGTAAAATAAGCTCTAATACCTATCAGATTGAAGTTTAGAATTAATTTTTTTACTTATTAAATTGTCCAAAATAGTATAGATCTAATGAGTTGAAATTTTGATATTTAATTTTTCAATTTTCAAAATAGAATTGGCAGTAAAGAATTTAGAATTTCAATATAAAAAGATGAGCAAAAATGATGGGTCGCTATTAGAAAACAAAAATTATTTATTTTTTCATTGAAAACTTATAATCATTTTGAGGACATCGATAATTTCCCATTCGTCCCGAGAAAATTGAAAATGGAACTGATTTTAAAATAAAATCAAACTATTTCTAAAAATATTTCTAGAAAATTATTATATTAGCAGCTAATATTAAATTATCAAAGGAAAAAATCTAGAAAATACGATTTTTTGAGAAAAAATTACTTTTCGAAAAAAGTGAAACAAAATATTTCAAAGTAAATAAATCGAATAGGTGAAACTTACTTTTGATTAGAAACAATAAAAAAAATGTCTTCGAGAGGAGTAGCGCTTATTTTATCATTTTTGTGTAAGAAAAAAAAATAATCAAATATATTTCAAAAAGTTTTACCATTTATTATTTCGTTGCGAAAAATAAATCCTAGAAAAATTTAGAATTCCTTTAAATTAAGCGACCCAGGCGAAGTGAAGATCAAAGATGAAATTTTTAATAGTTTTAAAGCATTCTAAGAAGATATACACAAAAAACAAGATGAATAAATCGAAATAGATAAAAATCCGATCTGATTAGATCAGAGTGATTGAAGATAAATTGAAAAGAATAATATAGTTTGAAAAATGAAATAAGAAATCATTAAATTCTTTTATATTATATATCTTATATATAAAAAACACAACAAGATAATAATTATCTTTGAATTAACTTAGCTAACTAATTGATTGTATTCGACACCAAATTCTGTCCTACTAAATGTAAATTCTAAACAACCAAACATTAGTAAGCTACCATGATTGAGTACGGCTGGACCCTCCCAACCAATCGATGAATTCAAATCACTTTGTAATCTACGCTTATCACAATAGCACATTTTTTGACAATCTTTACAATTTCGTACATACACATGTTCAGTTGTATCAACTGTTTGATCAAAAATTACATGATCAGTTTTTGTGAAGGCCTTTTCAGATTGTTCTTCATCTTCAGATTCTAGTCGAATACTCTCTGCTCGCCCTCTTCTAGCCTTTCTTATCAAACTTTTTACATTTGAAACAATTGACGAATCTTTGATTCTATTTGCGTTGTATGTACGTTTGGTTAGGTAATCATAAGAATACTGAATTTTATCAACAACTGTACCAAATTCACTGTAATTGATAAGTTCGAATTGCTTAGAATCCTATAAAAAAATGAAATTAACAATTTAAATATTGATACATTTATGAGTAAACAATAACAATTTACCTCATCATAGAAAATTAAAGCGTGCTTATCTGATATATAATTACAATGTCCATAATGAAGCAAATTAAGATCCATTGATGAATTGCACCCAATTCGCAAACAATTTGATTTCATTTCTACGTTACAACCCCTTATTAAATTATTATTAATTATAATTGGGCATAATGTGGCACGTATCGCTTGTCCGGTCGCATATTCTTCAGTTGTTTTTTCTTTAATTGAAGATGATTTAAGAAAATAAGGGTCTTCATTCAAAGAAACAGTGTCGATTGATGTATCATCTTTTAGAATGTTATTCGACTGATTTTTTATTTTAATTTGATTGTTAGATGTCGATAATTTCTCCTTATATTTCTCCCAGGCAAGCATTTTAATTTGATCTTGATCTAAACTCAAAAATTCATTCATCTGCTTTTGTATCATCATCTCATCAATTTGTTCTTCAATTTGATTATCTAAAAATTTTTTACCCGTCTTCAAGTAATTACTAACACTATTTTGAAATTCAAGTAAGCTTGATAACCATTCGAATTTTTCTTGTTCATTCGGCTTCTTGAAATCATAGCTGTCCATTTCAACATTTATTTGGCTGTCTGCTGAAATTACATTTTCATTAGAAATTAAATCAACTGGTCTTTTGTACATTTTTTTGACTGATTCGGGCACACGAACGAGATTTGATGGCATCGTTTGAATTTTTACTCGATATGGTGCACTTCGTCTGGAAACTTTCTTGATAAAATTCAATTTGACTGTTTCTCCATTGGTGATTTTATAATTTTCCCACAATTTGATACGTTCTGATAATCCAGCCGATTCAAGAAGTTTATCTTCGAGTATTTGTTCAATATGATTAGGACACATCCAACGAACAGTCGGCGGACAAGTTAACGGCGGATCAAGACAATCTAAATGGTAGAGTAACGGGCAATAGTCACATTGAATGAGACAAGATTTTCTACAATTCTTATCACATTTGAAACAAGTTTTAACAGGACATACGACTATACCATTTTCGGATTCGTAGATTTGTTTCTTCGAGCTTGTTTTATTATTATACACATTTGTTTGGCCGGAAAATGTATTCACTTTTCGACTTGTGCCTGGTAAATTGATCGATGGCTGATATTGTGGTGGCAGTTGAAATTGTTTTGGGTTTGTTAGTGTTGCGGCACGTATGAGTAAATCAATGGAACTTGTTAAATTTTTAATATCTTGTTCACTGATTTCTTCATCCTCTTGGGTCGAGGTATATCCGATTTCTGTCTGGATGCTTGGCGATGAATCTGTTGTTTTTGTTTCTTCAAAAAGAATAGGTATCGATTTGTCAACGGGTGATTTGTTGGCGATTGATGAATTGGTTTCTAATAATGAATGATTCTCTTTCTGATAATCATCAGGCAAACATTGTTCATAATTCATTTGTTCTAAAATTCTACATCGATTACACAACCAATCACCAGCAGGTAATTCATCTTCATCATCAAGAGGTGGATTGCTGTTCAAATTAAAATAATAAATAAGCAAATCGTTTTAATATATTGCAAAACACTTACATGCACATTAGATGAAAAGCAGCAGGACATTGATCACAACAAAGCAGATCACCACCATCAAGGCAATTGTTACAATACTGAAAAAAAAAAAAAACAACAAAATTAATTTCAATCAAAATAATAATTTTGTCAAGCGAGAAAAAAATTTATCAAAAATTAAGATTTAATTACCTTATGATTATACGTCTTACTAGATCCTTTTGAACCACATTTGTTAAATGGTTTATCTCTGTTAGAGATAATTTTTTTCTTGCCTTTTTTGCCTGCTTGATCGTAGGATGGTGGGGCAATAAGTGCTTCTATTTGCTGTGCAATGCAGAATAAATTTTTAATAAGTATGGATGAAGTCATATTATAAAAAAAAAAATTAGTTGCGCATTAATCGTATAATTTTTTTTGTATTACTCACCGCCATTAAGGATGTGGGTCCATTGCTATCATAATTCATGTTTATTTTTTCAAATATAGTAATTTTAAATTTAAATTCTAAACTTTGATTTCTGTTTAACAGGTCCGGCTATCACATTGATACTGCATCGATATCAAATAAATATAAATGTATTCATGAATAACGCACATACGATTTATTATTTACATTGTGCTTCACTTGATCTGAATTTCTTGAGATTCCTTTTGTTATTGCTTTGAAGCAGGTCAGCTTACAATTGCTTCTTCCTAATGAAGACAAAAATCTAAGACGGCAAAACACCACACACTTGGTTTAATTAATAACCAATTGAAACTTCTTAATCAAGTTTATTGAAACCAAATAATTGAATATTGTGTATTTTTAGTAAAATCAAAACACAAAAAAACTAACAAAATTCAAAGAAAATTTCACTATATAATATATTTTTTTACTGCGCATGTGTAAATTTTTTTTTAGTTGTGAAATTTTATGTAAAAATAAAAGGTCTGTTTATTAAATGAAAATAAATTATGAAAATATGTGTTTTTTTTTTCTTAATTGATTTTAAAATACCATGCGGTTGAAAAAAACTATATTTTTTTTTTCTATAATAAAGAAAAGTCAAATAACTTTTATATCAAATTTAACGTGATGAAATGTTTGAAGGACCAAATTATTCTTAAAAAAAAAAAAATTTAATTTAAAAAGAAGGATGGATCTTTTCTTTTATTCGAATTATAATACAAAAATTAAATATCTATAAAAGTATAATTGATAAGAAAATCAAATAATGGGATTAACATTGATTGTCAATATGACAATTTATTTGAACATATTTGAATTAATATTTTGCATTTCAAATTAAACATGAATTAAACAAATTCGATTGATTTAATTTTTTAGTAATTTTTTATAATTCAAATTATTTAGAGAAAATTTTGAAATAGTTAGATAAGTCGTTCTTAGTGTTTGGTGAATTTTATTTTTTTAATATATTGCTAAATTGAAAAGTTTGATTGATGATGAATGTTGATTACAAATTGTTTTGAATAATTTTTAATTCAGATAATTGATATTCAGCTGATAGAATTAAAGAAAAATCATGAATTTTTCAAGTTCAAAAGTTCGATATTTTTCATAAAGCATACCTATATCTTGTAATGATGCCTGAATTTGTTCCAGTAATTTTTCACCCTTTTTAACAGTCTGTTCAAGTTTTTGAGCTTCTTCTTGATTTTCAATTTCTAATTTTTTTAAATGGGCAGCCTATTAAATAAACAAATATATTATATATTAGTCATTAGATAAAATTTTTTGTATTGCTATAAAATTAAAAATTTGATGATAGCAAATTTTTCTAAAAAATCACCTGCAACTCGGGGGTACTTTCTTCGCTTGGCAAACTATCAATCAATATGTCAATATCTTTGGCTGTTTTCACAATAAGTTTGGCAAATAATTGAGCAAAATCTTCTTGGTTTTGTAAATTAGAACCATTCAATTGATTTTGTTTTGATTTTTCGAATTCGTTAAAATAGGAAGGCTTTGCATGCATTTGAAGAATACCAATACTATTACAAAAATTTTCCGCTTGCTATTTTTTTCACATCCATTTATACGATATGTAAATTTTTGAAAAAATTATTTCACAATGTAAAAAATCAACGATTTATGTGGAATAGTAGGTTCGATATATGTTAAAAAAGAGAAAAGATTATTAGAATGAGTTATTATGCAATAAAAATAAATAAGATCAATTTACAGCCTAAGAAATATCTAAAAATTTGTTTGTGAAGATTTATCAAAAATAATAGAAATATATAAATTTGGAAAAATTTCAAGATGAATACTTGGCTAAGGAACATAATAATTTTTGAAAGAATTTATTATGATATTAATAATTTTGAAGTTGTAAAGTAATTATTATTTTTGAAAACTTGATAAAGAGAATTAAAACTAATAATTGATAACAATTACCAAATTAACCATATCTTGTAATTGAGTTAATCGATCTGCCATTGTCAAATGAAGATTGTTAATTTTATAAAAAAAATTTACAATATTTTGAAGATTAATAAGCTATGTTTTTTTGAACTTTGAAAAATACAAGTAAAATAAAAACGGACCAAGGCCAAGAAAAATGTTGAAATAAATTGAAAAAAAAAAAAAAACAGTCGACTAGCGGCTATGTTTGACTACACATGAAGTTGGAATTTTGAATTTTTAAATTGTAAAAAATATTAAGCGCTCATAAGCAACAGCTGTTAATCTCTCTTTATAATGATTCAAATTTATTTTTTACCAATAGAATTTTTCACTTATTTTTATAATATTAGTTGTCTTTTTTCAACTTTGATATATTTTTAAATTCTTCTCATATTGTTTTAAATCTACTTTAAGTATTTTTAAAAAAATTAAAAGTTTTTATCAAGAAAGTTTGTAAATATTTTTTCTTGTCATGTCATTACTTGATAACTTTTTTGAACGCAAAAACAAGATCGAAAATAATAATTCTTTAAAAATAAAATTACAAGATGATGTCGAACTGCATCCTGGATATTTTGTACGCAAAAAATTGTACGACAAAATGTTTGAACATCAAAAAAAAGGAGTAAAATGGCTTTTTTCGATTCATGAACAAAATAAGGGATGTGTGTTAGCTGATGGTATGATTAATAAAATTTTGAATTATTTGACAAAATTTTATTACTTATAAATCTATTTCCTATATTTTCTTTACAATTATAGATATGGGTTTAGGTAAAACACTTCAAACAATCGCATTATTGTCCTCGCTCTTTAGGCAAGTTTTGTTTTACTAGATGTCTAAAAAAATGTATTCGTCAATATTTAATCCTTAAATTTATTATTTTTTTGCATTATTTATCAACTATTAATTTTCTCATAAGAACAGGTATAATCGCATCAAACATGTGCTCATTATTGCACCCACCACATTATTGATAAACTGGAAACAAGAATTCAAAAAATGGGCTAATTTTGAGATGTTTGTTTGTGTGATTGATGGAAGTGTTGCTGTGAACAAACGGATACAAATGATCGAAAGTGTACAAACAACAGAAGGTGTACTCATGATGACTTACAATTTGGCCCGTTCACTTCAATATGAATTATCTAATTTGCGTAGCAAAGAATTTTTATGGGATTACGTCATTCTGGGTGAGATTTTTTATTTATATATTGATTAATATTTTATTGAGATTATATAAAATAATTTAGATGAAGCTCATAAAATAAAGAATCAAAGTAAAACTACGAAAGAATTAAATAAATTACCTTCTCGTCTACGTGTGGCGATTACTGGTACACCAGTTCAAAATAATTTAAGTGAATTATGGTCAATTTTTGATTTTTCAATGCAAGGCTCTCTGCTTGGAACTTATGCAACATTTAAAAGAATTTACGAAAAGGTAATTTAATAAAAAAACAAAAATTTTTAATTGCTTTTCATTTTCGAATTTTTTTATTAATTCCAATATATCAGCCAATCGAAAGTGGCCGTAAAAAAGATGCAACCATTCGGGAAAAAGTTTTAGGCAGTAAAATTGCTAAATCATTAAGAAAAATATATGAACCATATTTATTGAGGCGAACGAAAGAAGAAATTTTCGGTAAAATGCACATATCAAAAGAAAAATCACTGGAAGACAAACAAAGTGATCAACAGATAGTGAAAAAATTGCCCCCAAAGTATGATTGGTGTATTTGGATTCGAATGAATGAAACTCAGATCAAATTATATAATGATTTTCTACAGTCTAATGAAGTGAAACAAATTTTAGCCAATCCAGTTACTTGCAAGTAAGTTTATTTAAAATAGTTAATTTCAAAATTTCTCATTGATTTAATTACATAGATCACCTCTTGTTCAATTAAATGTGCTAAAAAAAATTTGCGATCATCCACGTCTACTTACAAAAAACACATTCGAAAAGTTAATTTATGATCGAAATATTGATTTAGAAGAATTGAGTGATGTTAATGGTATACCGGTTGAGAGATTGTTGAAAGAAAGTTCTAAATTAGTTGTGCTTGAAAAATTACTGAACATATTGATCAGTGAAAAGCGCAAGATATTGCTTTTCTCAACAAGTACGAAGATGTTGAATATTATCGAAAAAATATTGAACAAGAATAATATTCGTTTCTGCAGATTGGATGGTCAAATAGTGTCAAATGATCAGCGAGAACAAATTGTACAAAAATTTCGAACAGATAAATCAATACTATTAATGATTTTAACTATACAAGTTGGTGGTGTTGGCCTTACGTTGACTGAAGCAACAAGAGTGATTATTGTGTAAGTTTATAATTCGAAATTTCCAATTTGTTTTATAAAATAAAAATAATTTTTTTTTTGTTTTTTAAAGCGATCCGAATTGGAATCCAGGAATTGATTCACAGGCTATCGATCGAGCTTATCGTATCGGTCAAAATAACCCTAATGTCATTGTCTACCGTTTAATGACATGTACAAGTGTGGAAGAGAAAATCTATTCAAGACAAGTATACAAAGACTCATTAAATAAACAAACTATCGGAAAAGAAAATGATCCAGCAAGATACTTTAGTAGCACAGATTTATATACTTTATTTGAGACAGGTGATTTTAATAAGTCAAAAGTATGCGACGATTTTAATAAACTTCATGGAAGTTCAGAAAATCGAATAATATTGGAAACTCGAGAATCTAATCATATTGATTTGTCTGATGAAGAACAAGCGGTTTTAATGCATAAGGAAAAAATAAAGCAGTCAATATCTGAAATTTACGACATTTCAGAACACAGTCTTGTTTTCAGCAAGACGTTCGAGCGACTAAACACAAGTAGCGTGGATTTTGCTTACTTGAATAGTGAAGTGAAAACCGCAAAAGATCTTTTATTAAAAGAGAGTATATTAGCGAATTCTTCACAGGATTCAAAATCAAATAGAGATGTTTTGAGTGCTAAACAACGTTTATTGACTAAGCAGTTCGGAACTGAATTCTTACCGCTAGGCAAACAATTTAATCAATACAGAGAAGGGACGAAAAAATTTGAATTCAGAAGGCCACGGCCAAAATCGCCATCTAAAATCATAAATTTGGATGATGATGAAATTCAATTTATTGATATTGAAAGCGATAAAATCGTATTATCATCAAAAAATAATCAAAGACCTTCAAATTCATTAAGCCGGCAAACAAGTTCTTTTTTGAGCAAAAAAAATTCAGACTTTAATTTACAATCATCGATTTCAAATCTTCAATTTAAATTGAATGAGAATTTAGACTCTAATTTAGAAATTGAATTCAAAAAATTGAATTCGGATAGAGAAAGTACAAAAGAAAAGAATAATATTTCGAAATCTAATCTAAAAGTCCAATCAGATGAAGATCAAAATTTAAGGTTTCAAAATAATATTTATGAATTAAAAGATTCACAAATTTTATGTGCAGATGATGATTCGCCATTTAATTCAACAGATTCATATATCCAGTTGAATAACAATTTGAATGAAAATATGAGTTTTGATTCGAGTATAGCATATAGCTTGGATAAAACACCTCCTAATTCGACGAAAAATAAAGATATAATTGATTTGAGTATGAGTTTTAACAATTTAAGTGTTTTAAGTGTTAATGATCAACAAGAAAATATATCACAGAATGAAATGAGTTTTATATTGAATAGTTATAATGAATCAGTCAAATTGAATAATTTACTAAAATTAAATCAAAAAATGGATCGAAAAAGTGAAGATTCAAAAAAAGATGATAAAAAAACTGATAGTGATGACATATCAGATGTATCTATTATTGTTTTAGATTGAAGTAAAAATATTTATTTTTATACAAAAAAAAAAAAAATGGTGATTCTGTACATGATGGGATTGATGCATGATAACGTTTTGATAAAATTGATTTATTTTCTTTTTCTGTAAAATTTCTTAGCTTAAAGGTTATTGATGATGATCATTATTTTGTTGATTATATCTCATGTTGTTTTTTTTATGCTTATTTTGACTTGGCTTATTCTCAGACCATTCATTTTCGAATTTTTTAGGAATTTTCTTACTGAATGGTACTTTACGTTGTTGCATCTGTTGCTGCTGAATAATTTGTTGTTGAGCAAATTGTTGTTGTTCTAATTCATTTGACATTTCCTCCAAACCTAAACCTGGTATGACGGCAGCATCCATGAGTTGATCGTAATCTTGAATAACCATATCATCATTATCATCTTCTTGACCTTTTGGCATCAAATTCAAATTATCTATTGTAAAATATAAAAAAAAAAGAAATCAATTTAATTCAATATAATTTGCATAAATAAATTATAGATTTCGTACATTTGTCTGTCATTGGATCTCCTAATCTATTACGTGTAAAAAATTTTACAGTATGATCATTTGAGCCAGATGCTAAAATATGACCCAATGGATGCCAATCAATTGACCAAACAACGGAATCGTGTGCTTGTTCCATTCCTCCTATTTCTTTTTCCGTTCTATTTACATAAAAAAGACAATTTATTAAATTTAATTTTAAAAAATTAATTTTTTTATATACCCAACTTGCCAAAAAAGAATTGAACCATCAGAGCCACCACTAGCAAACAAATTTTCGTGAATAGGATGCCAAGCAAGACCTTCAAGAAAAAATATAAATTAGTTTAATACAAAAAATAATTTACAAAAATACTCACAACAAGCCTCTTTTTTATGTCCTCGAAACGTTTGCATTTCTTGTCCGAGATTTCGAATATCAAATATTTTAATGAGATGATCTCGTGATGCGGTGAGTAGCCAATTTCCATTTCGATTCCAAGACAGATCCATAACTGTATTCTTATGTGCATGTATAGTTGCAAGACTATTTCCTGTGCGTGGACACCATAGTTTTATTGGTTGCTGATTATCCTTTGAACCGCTAACTAGTAATGATTTAACCGGATGCCAATCTAAACACTTGACATCTGCACCATGCCCTCTCAAAATACGTTCTTCATAACATCTTAGCTTTTATTAAAAAAAAGAGAAATTAGTCTGAAAAATAAAAGACAAAATGTAACTAATCTTACCACTTATTTAGTTGAGTAAATTTTTCAAAAACGCGTTTATTTAAATGAGAAATTGTTATGAAAAAATTTGAGAAAGATCATTGTAAAG